>WBMV01008163.1:155256-185256 GCA_013396655.1 Campylorhamphus procurvoides
GCAGTGGTGTGAGGCACAGGGTACATCTCCAGTTATTCAGTGGTTGTTTCCACCACTGTCAGCATGTAGCACTTGCCTTGGTGGGTTTGCAGGAGTGTGATGTAATCAGTCTGTCAAACCTCCCACTGTCCATCACAGAGGCTTTACACACTTTGCCTGCTTCATTGCAGTGCATGTTTCATAGACATGGGTAATTTGGGAGATAGTCCTCCCCTCAGTCCTGAGTCCAACTGTCTGTTGCATCTCTTCTCTGAAAACCTAAGGTGTCATGAGTCCACTGGGGCAGAAAAAATTCACCCTTATGTTGCCAGACCAGACCCACCTGAAACACTTTAATCCTGGCAGCAGGATGTTCTTCAGTAGCCCGACTCTTGGGTACATGTGCATCTGATGCATGACATACTTTTATAGCCAACTTCTCTACCCAGGTAGTGATGTCTTGCCCAGACTAGATTTCCCTCTGCACTGTCCACTGGTCTTCTTCCATCCAGCTAGCCAACCCCCAGAGAATTTGCTGCCTTTCATGCACCCTGTCAGTGCAGAGGTAGAGCACTGGCTATTTCCCTTGTTCAGTGATACCTTGATGACATCAGGGGACACTGTGTGCCAACTAAAGCTCATGTGAGTCTGATGTGCCAGACCACTGGATCCACACAGTCCAGTAGAACTGACTGTCCTTTTTCTCCACCTGACTTGGAGGCAGAGTGCCTCTAGTTCTGGTCAGAGTACTCACTGCTCACTTCTTGTAAATATGAACTGGAGGTCTCTCTGAGAGGATCAGAAGTAACATCATCTGTCCTATTCTGTCTGAGGACTTACCCAGTGGAAACTGGAGCAGCATTTATCCTTGAAGAATTTCTTGGTTTTCCTCTCTTACATACTAATGCTGTTAGGGCAGAATTGGGTCTTGCATCCCACTTCCTCACATCCTCTCCCTCACACAGGGAAAGCCACGTGTTACCTTGTGGTGTGTACCCTCTTTCTTGAGCAGAGGAGCACTCGATCCTGCTAACAGAGGGTCCATACTAGCAGGGCACAGGACACTTCCTGACTAGTTTGCTCAAGTCTGCCAAGTCTACCTGCAGCCTTGGACAGTCTTTCCACAGCTGAAGCAGAGTTTGGTAGGGNTCTCTGAGAGGATCAGAAGTAACATCATCTGTCCTATTCTGTCTGAGGACTTACCCAGTGGAAACTGGAGCAGCATTTATCCTTGAAGAATTTCTTGGTTTTCCTCTCTTACATACTAATGCTGTTAGGGCAGAATTGGGTCTTGCATCCCACTTCCTCACATCCTCTCCCTCACACAGGGAAAGCCACGTGTTACCTTGTGGTGTGTACCCTCTTTCTTGAGCAGAGGAGCACTCGATCCTGCTAACAGAGGGTCCATACTAGCAGGGCACAGGACACTTCCTGACTAGTTTGCTCAAGTCTGCCAAGTCTACCTGCAGCCTTGGACAGTCTTTCCACAGCTGAAGCAGAGTTTGGTAGGGAGGAAAAGAGGTGATCTTCACAATGCCAGAGGAGTATTACTTGAAGCACTGTTTGTTCTCTTTCTTTCATCGACATCAACACCAGTGACCTGGTGTTTGACCACAGCATGCTCTGTACAAACTTCCACCACAGGGATTGTGTACAGTGGACCTTATCTGGATCTATGGGGGACTGCTGGCTATTTAAATCCTTAGAGATTACTTGCAGTATAGCTAATTCTTTCAGGTACTAGATACCTTTCTTCATGGTGTTCCACCTGATTGGGCACACTACTAGATCATTCTTGAAAGAGTATCTTTCCCTCACACAGGATAAGAATCTCCTCCAGAGACTGAGCATTTCTGGCCTCACAGTACCCACATCCCAGAACAGAGATCCTAGTTGTTTAGCTTCACTACTATCTAGTTTAATATCATGGGCCATGATATCCCAGCATGGGAGCAGTCCAGGTCACCAGGAGCTCTCCTGACTGGCAGCTGAAATCTTTGCGTATCTCGCAGCTCACCCAGGGTTAGGGATCCGACGATTATCCCTGGCCGTGCCTCTTCCACCTTTTGTGAGGGCCCTGATTCTTCTTTATCCCTCACTGAGTGAATTGATTTGGTCTTGGAATTCTTCTTCTATATGGGGATGACTGCTATTGAGCACAGGTTGTTCCTCTGGTTCAGCTGCAGTTTCAGTGGCCACAGTGCCTCTAGGTCTGCTTTCTTCCTTCCCTCCCTGAGGGTGCTGTCTATTATCAAGCAGTGTCTGCTAAATAGTAGCCAGGTCCCAGCATACGTATGAGAATTTACCCAAGAAGTGGCTCGTTTTCTCTCCCCTTCCATGCCACTCATGACTATTCACCTTTGGGGTAGATCTATGAATGACTTTCCTAGAAATCTCTTTCTGGACTAAATACGGTGTGGACTGCACCAAGGAGACTTGGCAGAATTGGCAACAAGAAATGCTTTCCTTAGCATCCAAAGAGAATTCAAAATTCTCAAAAACTGTTGTAACAGGTCTGAAGGAGGAAAAGGGTGTGAAAAGCTGGGGAAAAGAATTTTCCCCTGTTCCCTCCACAGGCTGGGTATGCTTAGTAATGAATTCCCAGATGTAGCATCCAAGTCCAAGACAGCAGAGCAACACTGAACACGCATCTCAAATAGCCTCATGGCCTCTGATATTAACATGCCAAAAAGTGGTATCACACAGTACAGCAATAAAGGAATTCTGACTCCCCTCCCTGCTTTGAAAAAGATCCCCATTAGGAGCCCATAGGGGAATGTATACAGGGATAGGTACCACACCCACCTGAGCAGACCAAGCAATACCATAACCAGTAACTCTGAGCCTAATACACAAATGCTTAGGTCATAATTGTTTCCAACCCACTCTGAGCAGATCTGTTGTTATATAGATCCTTCTTGACCAACACTGGACACAAACTAAAGGCTGTTGTGGTTGAATGGCACCTTCTAATTTAGTGCCCCCTCTCCACCCTCCCCCAAGGACACTCTCAAACCAGGTGTCACTCACCCTGCCCTCTTCTGGTGGGAAACAAAAGGCAGAGACTGTGGGCTGAGATAAGGACGACTTACAGCAATGAGATAAGAAAACAAATAGTAACAGAAACAATATTAACAACAAAAGTATACCAAAACCAAGGGTGGTTTACATGCAAAGAGTGCTTACCAAGCCTGAACCAACTTGGTGTGATCCTGAGGCAACGAACAAAATGTCGGCCAGACCCTCCACACCCATGCTTTTCTTCCCAACTGCAAGCCAACCTCCCTCCTTTTTGTAAGTAAGAATCCCTTTCTTTTGCCCCCTACCAGTGATGTGACGTGGTATAGAATAATAACCTAGACAAGCCACACACCTTCAGGCTCTGCTCCCTCATGACTACTGAGAAAAAATGAACTCTGTTCTGATCACAAACCAGGACAGGTTTGAAGACAAGAAAGCTGGAACAGAAGCCAAAAAACCAGTCAGCCTGTAATTCCCCCCTCAACTTAACCCCCAAAGTCAGTAGCTGTGGCATTGCAACCAGAGAAGAGGATGAAAGTAAGGAGAGGATATAAACTGAAAATAGGAAAAAAACGTGGAAATATAATATACGTATTATATTTCTGTAGCATGAGTGTGTAAAGGTAAGACTTGAAAGTGTCTAACTTAGGTCATTTAGGAAGATTCTGTCTTTAATTGAGAAATTCCAGTGTATTAGGAAGCACCCCATCTACCTGAAAATACTTTCTACCATTTTCATCACAGAGTTGAGAGAATTCTCACACAGCTACCTAACCGTTCCCTACTCCTGAGAGGTAACCCCAGGATGCAGCAGGACGTTTTATTAACAGCAGGAATTGTATTTCTGGCATACTTAGTGACATGGGCAACAGTAGTATGTACGCTACATATATGGATATATGCACACATGAAGATGGGTTGGCTCTTACAGAACTCTTAAATAACCAGATTTTCAAGAAGGATTGCAGTAGACTGAATTCTGTACAGGGGCAATTCCAGCTGTGAGCAACAAGACTAACAGAGGCTGCAGAAGAGAACATCAAGACCATCTCAGCAGCAAAGCAGCCATGAGGGGGCAAGGTAACAGTGGAGAAAAAGTGACAGTGGAGGCAAATTTATAACAAACCTTAAATCTGATAATATGCATCTGAAATTTAGTTCAGCAGGCCATGTGAGGAGCACAGAGAAGCAAGGATGATGAAGACTGAGCAGTGGGTCCAGAGAGTTATTTCAGTTGCTGCATCCTGAGTTGAGTGAGAAGGAGACAACTTTTGAGAGAAAACAAGAGGGGAAGAGATGAAATCATAGATATTTGATGCTTTGGCCTTGAAAGTCTGAACAGAGGACACATTTTTTCCTTCTTTCTTCTACAGACTCTGTGTGGATTTTATTTGCAGTTTGCCTTATTAAAACTACAACACCCAGCAGGATTTGATCAGCTGTGTAGGTGGCAGAGTGGGTTCACGGTCACCAGTATCTGGTGCAGCTCTGTGGAAACACAGATCATTGAATCTGCAATGGGTTCAACACTAAAATCACATAAATGCATTATTAGTGAGTGATGTTATTTCATTCATCATCTGTATTCATATGTATTCAGAAATTTCTTACTTATAACCTTAGCAGGGATTAAATTGTAAGCCTTTGGATGTAAAAATGCCAGACTTTTCCACTTCTCTTGGAGGAAGAAGTGACAAAGTAAAAAAAAAGTACTATAGTTTTAAGGGCACTTTCTGAGACAAAGGCAAGAAACATACTCTAGCAGTAGGTAGCAGCTGCTTTTGATACACAAGATGATACCAGGTATCACAATAGCTAAGTCTGGTCATTTGTGGAGCTGCAGATACAAACAGCATAGCCAAGGTTATTATTGGGCTCATGCCTTCAGAAGGGAATATGGCAAAGTGACTTAAAGGTGCTATTTTTTTTCTTTTTGGTATTAAAGATCTCTGCCTTATTCTGAAATCTATTTGAGATGATTTTGCGTAATTTCTTTTGCCTATTTTATTTGATTTGTGAAGTGGGACAGTGGTGGAAGTGTTCTCAATATTGCTTGTAAACCCCTAGTAATGTCATATGTATAGATTCAGCAGCACAAAGGAAAACTAGAAGCCTTACATACTGCAGTTAAATACACAAAATATTTAGTTAAAGAGAGGGAGTAGTCCCACCTCCAAAAGTGCAAAAATTAATCAGAAAAGTAATCTCAACATTCCTGCTAAACAAACGAGTATTACACGAAATGTGCAATACCTGGCATATCTAACAGTCAAATAAAAGATGTAAAGCAAAAATGCAGCTGGCAGAGTAAGACTATATGTAAATTGCCTCTGACAGTGCAGAGGGGATCAATGGCTGGCTTGGTAGGAAGTGGTGATACCAGCATTGGCACAACTTCTAAGATTATGCTTAAAATGACAGGTTTTAGCTAATGCAAGACTGATAATGTCTAGCCATGTATTTTATGTTTTGTGTTTTGGCCCTTCCCCTGGGCCTCTGTTCTCCCCAACTCCCACCACAATTACCACCCAAACCAACTTCAGATCCTGTCCCACTTTTCACACTTCAGATGCATGCTGAGCTTTCCCTGGTGATAGTGGTCAGGAAATAACATTCAGACCTACTCTATATATACATGAGAACAGAGCAAGCATGGACGCTAACAAATCCTGGGGCAGCAGGAGGGACTTATTTTTCCCCTTTATATCCAGCTTTATTACACACAAGAGAAAAAACAAAGCAACTGAAAGCCAGAAAAGCATTTTCTCAGCTAAGCCCTCAGCTAATATACTTCCCAACCAATAACCTTAGAGCTACTTCTGGATTAAGAAAACCCCAAACCCACTTGCTCTTCCTGTTTCCAAAGTGCTCCAACTACCTCTGCTCAGTGAGGAACAAGCTGACCCTGAAAATCAAAACCCTCTTTCCACTCTCTCAACCACAGGACCTGCCTCCAAGCCCTAACTTAAAATATTTCAACAGACCTGAAAACTGCTCAAAAATGGCTTGAAACCACAGAGAGATACTCTCAGTACCCACAGCTGTTCTTTAAAGATGTGCCAGTGGTCTCAGATGCATTAATGTATCACTGACCCAATACTGTATTTTAGTTTTGGCAAATGTGGGTCTTCACAGGAGGCCTTCGGAGCATTGCCATGTCAGAACCATGCAGATATTACAAGTATATATGAGTGTTTTTAAAAGGCTAGTGTTGCAGGTGGTATTTCCTAGATTTGCATTGGAACTGAGAGCTGGACAGGGTGAATTTGGCTGCAGATCCACGCAAAAATAAACGAAGAATGCAGCAAATATTACCCATGTCATTCAAGATGCAACAACTCAGCAGAGGCATGGCAAATACTTTCTGTTGCTCTGTTCAAATGCTCTCCTTATTTCTTCAGCTTTTTATTTGGAAATTCAAGTGACTTTCTGACTTGCAAGGGTTTGTTGTTTACAATGTCAACCTCAGATTTCAGGCTAAATTAATTAAGTCTCAAATGTTATTATATCATCTCTCTGGCTAAAGCATCTGCTTGTCAGATAGGATAAGACAAGTTTGTCAGGCTGTTGTTCTGGTGTGGATTTTCCCATTATTACTTCTGTTGGAGTCTGGCATGTCCTGCCATCACCACTTGACTATCTTCTAGTAAAGTGTAGAAAAGGAGGCCAAAAACAAGAAAAAATCAGACAAAATCAGTTTATAAATGGCTCTTAATTATTATCTTCACCAAAAACTTGGGGGTTGGTATTTTAAATGACTGAAGTTTGTCTTGTTTTTTTTTTTGTTTGTTTTTTTAAAATGGAACAATTGCTCCCTATTGAGCTGCAGAGTACATAATTAAAAGCATTCCTTCAAAACAGATCTTACCGCTGAATATCTGCAGTATACTTTTTGTTTACGTTGTTTCCAGATTGACCAATATGGTAGGAGACGCATAAGCTAATTATTATTAAGACAAGAATGTAAAGAAACACAAATACGACATTTGGTTTTTTTAGTCTAGTGACAAGCACACTGCTGAGTCACCAAGATGAGAAGGATAAGAGGACAAAGGAGTGAAATAAATCAAAGGAAATTTTATTTTAGAAAAAAAAAGACTAATTTCCCCTTTAGGTCTCTGACAGACTTTTCCATTTTTGCATAGTTTTTCCATTTTCCATGTAACTTTCAGGATTCCAGGTAAAGAAAGCCTGAATCTGAAGCACCATGTCCTGGCAAACTAGAAATCCTGCATGGGGAAGCTACTCAAACTAAAGGTGTAAAAACAATTCCTCAGATCAGTCCTATATGCACAGTTACACAATGGCTATTGACAAATACCTATGTGGTTCACAAGAGAATCCTCGCACGATGCTGCTCCAAGCATGGCACCTGCCAACCTCTGCAGGTGGACTTACCTTTTCTAATTTAAGTAACGAGTTTAGCAGGTTGACCAAAGAGACTCCAGTTGGTAAAAATACTCAAAGACTGGAGCAGCTGCATTTCAGTGTAATACCACTGTTGTGTTACATGCCTCTTTTTTACATCTCCTAATAATTTTTTGTTTCCAAACTGCTCAATACCAGGGATCGAGACTCTGTCCACAAAATACTTGTGCTTAATGTAATAAACATCACCGGACAGCCTTTTGTGTCAAATTGTAAGAACAAAGGAATATATTTTAAGCAAACCATCAGGTTGTATCTTCACAGATATCTTCCCTACCTGTCATGTTTCTGGCAATTAACAGATTAATTGTGAGGGCAAGTAAATAAAAATGAATGCAATACTTTTATAAATAGAGCTATCTTCACAAGACACAGAGAGAGATCATGCCAGTCGTTTAAATGATTACATGCCTTTTTCTCAATACTAAAAGCAATTTCTTTTGAAATGAATGCATACAAAACATTCCAAAACCCTTAATGGAAGTCATGCAGAAGTGTTATTTTCCTATTTCCTGAAGTACTTAAAGCCTATTTTACTTTCCAGTTTTTTTCAGTCTGTTTATATGTTGTAATGAGAAACAGATTTTTTTTAAACTATGCTATTGCAAGAAAAATACCATTTTTGCCAAGAAAAATGCATATTTCCCCATCACAGGAAACAATGAATCTAACAAATTTCAACAGATTTCAGCAAAACAACAACTTTTTATTTTTATTAATAGCTATGGTTTCAGAACAAACCTCAGCTGTAAAGTGTCTACTACGGAGTTTATATCCCTTGCAGAAGTTAAACTAAATAAAATGGCTTTGCTCTGTATTTGTCTACTTCACTCCTCTGTCTCTATTTATTACATATATTCAAGAGTAGTTATTTAAGTGAAAGAAAGATTTAACAGGCTCAAAGCTCTTTAATTTCTAATAAAGACAGCAAAGTTCTCCGTGTTTAAGTAAGCTGGTACACTTTATTTAATGTACAGTTATAAAGATTTGTTAAAGCGCATTAATATGTAGAGTATTATAGTTAATTGTATTTGAAGTTACTGACATTATCTTATAAAATCATTATCTAAACAGATGACAAATATAATCTGAAATTCAGATTTGCATTTTCTATTTTTTCTTATTTCAGTAATCTGAAAATTGAATGTTGAACTATTCAAACCTGAATTCTGCTTCTGTATTTTCCCATCCAGACTCATCTTGGTTATTTTTGTTTCACAATAGCGTAAGTTATGAAATGATCTTTCATTCCAGTGAGCTGCTAAACAACCTCAGGACTTGCTTGATGTACCTTTGGCTTGAACTTTGCGATTCCCTCATGTTGATTATTTTATTAAAACAGGCTCCTTTCCACCCAGATTAGCAAGGGCGTTGGCACTGCAGCAGTAGTGAACTAGCATCATCAAAGATCATTAGATATTAGATCAACAGCAATTTTCTCCTAACACAGTGTCATATTTTTAACAACTCAAAATATCCAACTACATAACAGACAGCTTGGCTGTATTTTAAATTAGCACAGATGCTAAAGCCAGAAAATGCAGTTCTCAGGATATCAGAACAAAAGGTTCAAAGTAAAAAAGAATTCTTATATACCATAAGATTATCAGGACTGGACTGTCACACTCTGACCTTGCCGGCGTCTAGCTAATCTGGTAATATTTGGCAGAGCATTGTTTCAAATCAATAACTCATTAACAAAGTACAAAAGAAGTTGTACTGTTTTTGAGGTTCCTTGTTAAAAATGGCTTTTGGTTGCACATGGGCAGAAAGGTCGTTTTTATGACATCTTCAGGAGTCTTTCAACACCTTGCCACTGTCAGATTAAATTACTTTTAGCAATTAATTGTCATAAGTTAAAACAGAAGCACATTTGTTACAGAAGGTTGTCATAATGACATAGTGAGCAGTTGTTTTGATATGAATTTCTTCCACTGACCCTCTATAATATCTGAATTTTTTTGGTTGACCTAACTGGAAAATTGGGAGCAATCTGCTAACTCTGGCAGCATAGGTCAAACATAGGAGGTCTTGTTGAGATTACAGACTGAACAATAACAGAACAGAAATTCCAGAAATAACTGAAAATCTTAAGAATAATACATATATAAAATATGTAATTATGTCTATGCTGGTGGGTGAGATAAGAAAAATAAACTCTCAAAATCACATGGATGTCCCTTTTGTTATAAATGGTTCTTGATGATGTTAATCCATTACTAGAAAACACCATTTGTTTGATGTATTTTTAAAAAAGGATTAAGTGGATTGAATATCTGCAACCTTCCCCCATTCAAACCATTATTTACTTTTGGAGACTTGGATCTTGCTGTGATTTAATGAAAAATATTTCTACTCTTTCAGTTCCTTTTGTTGAACTTCTCTATATCATGATGCATGTATATGATCTGTCTTATAGATTAGTCCTATAACATTTCTCATTGCAAGTTTGAGTTTGCTAAAAAATCTTACATTAGTATGAAAATGGACAACGTCCTAACAGAAGTCCCCCTTTTTTAATAAATGCTAAACATCATTTTAGCTGTTTGCTGGGGTTTGACCTGCCATTCCACCACCAGAGCCACTCCTAAAATAAAACAAAACAAAAAACAAAAACAAAAACCCCACCCAAACCACTTTGCTCATTAACAATGTTGCAAAGGAAATAACATGTATCAGGAAAAGACAGAAGCGGCATTGATGAGCACCTGCTCCTGCTTAGTGTCTCAGGTCTTGCTTCTTTGAGGTTTGTTACCTCGTGGTATTTGGGAGGTAAGAGATCACTCTGAGTGAGTGGCAAAAGCAAGATGTAGAGCACATCCATGGGGTAAAGCCATGTGCTCATTAAGGTACGTAACACAGATTTTAATCAAGACCCTAAGGAAAAGAGCATAAGGAAACAACACAATACTCTGAATCAGGTTTGTAAATCAAGATTTTGGTAGGGGGGAGGCTACAGGGCTGAATTCTGTGAGAAGACGCCAGAAACTGCCACCATGTTGGATGGAGCCAGTTCCAGATTGCTTCAAGATGGAACTGTTAGTGACCAAGACTGTGCCCATTGGCAGTGGTGGTAAAGCCTCCGTCATAACATATTGAAGATACAATAGAAAAGCTGTGCAACAGCACGGAGCTTGAACCATGGAGGCCAGATATTCACCTGAACCAAATATCCCACACTGAAGCATGAGAAGTGAGCAAGGAGTGGCAGAGAAATCATGATGAATTGACCACAACTCTTTTGACATATTTTCTCTCCCCTGACTGGTCAAGGATGGGGAGTGATAGAGCAGCTTAGAGCACCTGCCAACCAGTCAAGGTCAACCCACTACATCCCCATATTGCCATGAATTGTCCAAGTGCTTGGTGACAGGGAATGAAGGGTGTATAAACCCTAACCCTGCACTGGAGAAAAAAGAGATTTTGCAGAGGAATGGACAACTGCAACTGAAGGAACTGTCCTTAATGTTACAGCAGAAGAGCTGTAACCCAAGAAAGGTCTGCATAACTTGTCTCTAGTCCTGGTTTCATTGTAGGAGCTGATTAACCCAATCTTCAGGCTGAGGCTTTGGAAGAGCTCTGATAGCTCTTACAGTTAACAGCAGAACAGTGTTTAACAATCCACGTTTAATGTATTTTTCTATTTTTGTATGTTAGTTCTATTGGAGCAAATGTTTCTATACTAACATGTTTTAAATCTTATATCTTGTTTAGCAATAAAGCTGACAATGAGCAGTAAGAATTCATAGCTGCCATGTACCAGATATCCTGGAAATCATCTATATTGCAATCATATTCAATGTGCCTGATAAGTACAATGCCAGAATGCCCAAAACTGACTCTTCGCCAAGCAGCATGGATTAGTTTTGTAGTTCAGTGGTCTGCACTGAACATCATTCACAGAAAACTGGACAGGAGTATTTTAAATAATTTTTAACCTTTATGAACATAGGCACAGGTTTACAATATAAAGAGAAACTGTTTCTGTTCAGGGGCTTCAAAACAACCTGTAGGTAATGCACCAGCCTGAGATACAGATTTAGGTTTCACCTTGACATTAGCAGTGCAGACAAAATCTTCTAAGGAGCGGTTGTGCATAGGCTTGATTGAACCATTGTTCACTAATGTTTTAATAAAGTACAGCCTTTTTAGTTTTGCCATGTCTATCCACTTCTAAACACGCATTTGGCAAATAATCAGCTTAACTGTCATGTGATCACAGGTTGTTTCTTCTCTTCCTGAAATTCAAAAACTGCTTTATAGTTTAAAATGAAAGTTTGTGGACTCAATTTAACATTGTAGACAAAATCCTGATGAAGATATAACAAAAGAGAGGAAGTAGGAAGGATTTGGACAGTACTTGTATCCTTCCTATTGTTCAAGAATAGTCATGCTAGTAACACCTGAAGAATATCTGTGAAAAAACTCCTATTGCTGGTCTGCCTTACGGTCCTTCAGCAAATTCAAGACAATGATCTGGCTTGGGGAATTTCTTGATTTCTGAAGAAATTATGAATGTTTGCTCAACACCCTAGTGTTAAAAATGCCAAGAAATATCAATGTCTGTCTGGAGGGGGTTTTATCTTTCAAGGTGCATTTCTGTAGCAGTACTTGTGCAAGATCCCAGGGGATTAACCACGCTGACAGATGGCTAGGCTTCCTGGTCTAAATCGCCTGTGAATGACCAACCACAACCTCGGTAGTGCCAAACGTTCTGAGACAGGGAAATCTGCCTCTCCTTGCAAAGTCCACAGTCTATCCATAACTCAAATACTTCTTTGACGGCTGAGTTGGAACTCAGTAATGTAAAATCATTGAATTACATCAGCTGGAGAGCACCTCTGTGGGTTAGCTAGTCCAAAACTATTCTCAAAGCATTGTCAGCCAGGACTGGTCACAACTGCTGCGCCTGATACCTTCTGTCAAAAGCAAAAAAGAGGGTGGTCAGTGTTGCAGGAGTGTAAAAATGCACTATGAACGCTCCCCAAACCTTGAATCATTTGAGAAAAAGTGATTTTGCACACACTCTAGAGAAGTCCAGCAGCTGACTACTATGGACATGAAATAATTTACACTACTTCCATGCCACAGTGTTTTCTTTCCAACATTTGTATGCTCTGTGGACCCACAGCATAACTGAGGCAGTGGTCATCTTTAGTAATCTGTCTTTGCTAAGTCTAGCAGATCTGAACTTTGCATGGTCACTTTATTTTTTTGGGGTAAAAACAGCTTTAGTTCATGGTGTTAGAAAATTATGTCATGGTTACTTACCACCATTGAACCAGAATAACAACAGTATCTCAGCTTTTGCTCCAGTGATGATACTGTCTGGTGCCCATCAGGATAAAAATTCATTTAAGCATCAGCCAAACTCTATCAGTCAGCTGGAGTAGTTCAAAACAGAAAGGGAAAGGAAATGGTAAAAGAACATAATGAGCTAACACCAAATTGCAGCAGAAAGGTATTTAAGACAAGTGGTTTCCATGATCAAATCAGATGATGTTATTTAAAGATCTATCACAGAATAGCTCATATGCCCACTTAAGGAGTCAGAGCCTTCATGTAGTCAGAAGAGCAAACAGCATCTGAAAGCCTAACATATCTCAAGGAAGAGAATTTCATATATGGCAAATATCTTTGCTGGTAAGGGACTGAAAGATAATCACCAGACATTTACACATAAGCCTACCCTTTTCTAGCAACCAGTGCAAGGATGAATAACAATCCTGTCATCAAATGTGTTTGCCCATTTTTCAAAAAGGAGGAGTACCCACAAAATTAGAGAAGTGTCCTGAAAAGTGGAACGTGTGAGGGCGGTGACTTATCAAAAGATAAGACCACAAATTGCAGAACTCAGAAATCTTTCATAATTACTTAGGCAAACTAAGGTTTGCTAAATTTTGTCACTGCTTCATTTGCTGACTTCAAAAGAATTCCTCAGCAAACCAGATCCCTAAAACAAATAAATATCTGTCATCTTAACATCTTCATGCAATTAAGGCTTCTGTTTTCCCAGGTTAAGAACAGAGTGGTTGTGACATAGTTAAGTGATAATGTCAATTGCCCACTTTTATAGGATATAGGCTGAACTGGCAAGATCCATGAAATCAGATTATTCAGTTACACAGCAGGTGGAAATGATAGGAGATAGGAAAGAAAAACCACCCTGGAAGCAAACACCAGTCTAAAAGAACAAACACACTGCAGATGTTTATGAAGTACCAGGTCTATTGCCTGAATTAAACACATTTGAAATTCTTTGCTGTACTATATAGCTGCATGTACTGATTAAAGATTTGTTTCTGGGAAAAAGGAAACTTTCCTGTACACTTTATTTGAGAGTCCACCTTGAGCAGTTTGCAGAACACTCAGCACATAACAATGTGAGTAGGCACAAGAATGTGCGAATGTGTGTGTGCTTTAGTGCACGTAGTGCCTGTGTGCACACACTTCCATATGTACTTGCGTGATACTTTTCTCACTCCATGCTTTTGCTACAAGTACCAAACTAGAGGATCCCAAACTGCTGCTTAAAAGCTCAGAAAAACTGAAGTATCCTCAACACCCAAAACTCTTGGTACCTCTAAATTCACATCAGTCTCACTTTATTTATTAGTTTCTCTCCAAGCAGTGCCATCTATTGGGAAAATAAATAAAATTCAAGTTTTACTTGAAAATAAAGAAAATATGCCTCTCTGGGCATTGACAAATTCACTCTTCACAAGTACTGACCAAAAAACACAGAGAAAAAGGATGAGAATCAACTGTTAAAGTGCAGAACATTGTGTCTGAACAGCATGCAGCCTATTCAGAAGAAAACGTGCTACTGACAGCAACCACAAAAGACAAAAAAATTTTTCATCAATTTAGCATCCACTTTTAGCCTGGGAGATAAAGATAAAACAAGGATTCAGCCAAGAGAGGAATGAGAAGATTTCTCAATATTTAGATGAGTTAACGGCTAGAGATAATTGTCAAACAGACTGCTTTAGGACAGACTTCTGCCTGGACAGTATGGAAATGAAGTTAACGGCTCTGGAGCTGATAAAAGCTAGTTCTCAGGACATGCTGCTCAGCTATGGAGTTCATGAAGGCATAGCAGGAAGAGAGGTCATGACTCTGTTCTCCTCAGAGCTCAAAATAAGACATATTTCTTTGCCTGCAGAGTGACTACAAACTAATAAAAAGATAAATCTTGTTTTCAAGACGAAAATCATTCAAAATAACATCACACAGTAGATAAATTCACAAAAAGTAAGTATTTTGGTTAGTAAAATCCTTTATTTGTAAGGATTTTAAAATTTAATGTAATTAATGAAGTGCTATAATACTTAATTTTTCAAATTTCAGCCACCTATGAATTGCAGGGGGTGAACTGGGTAGCTTATTCCACATTGATTCATGTCGCTGTTTCCTTTACTGCTTCTAGACCCTTTGGCAACTGTCTACTGATGCAGGCAGCCAAGCAGACTACAAGGGAACTACCAGATTTATCTTAATTCCAAAAGCTAAATGTCTTCCCTTTATATTTTTTCCTGAATTTACACTTTGTTTCCTGTAGCAGATGAACTGAAAAAAAACATCCTTGAACTTACTGTGCATCCTGTACCCCTGTTCCCTACTGCTGGCATTCAGTTCCTAGGACTCGATAAGTGTCTTCTTGATCTCCATGCATTGCAATACAATACCCTCACATCCTCCCACCCAAACTACATAAATATTTCCAGGGGGGTTTAGTGGGGTGATATGCCCCCACAGAAAAGGGTTATTTTGCAACAGTTCTGTTCATCTTAAGATGGCTACAAATATCTATCTCAGAAATTAATTTTCATCATCCCTCACCATATCAAGGCTCTTATGGCTCACTGATCCCCAAGCAAAAAACATGTAAAGAACTTTCAAGTTTTGCAAAAAGGTGTGTGTTGCCACTTGAGCCCCAGCTAAATTTTTTCTCCCAGTTTTCCCAAGCACACTGAAATCTAATATCAAAACATCCAACTGCATGTAGTAGATTAGAGGATATTATCCTCGGTTTTGGATATCAGCTAAAATCCTTTGATTCTGTCAGTTAAATGATAAAGGATACATGCAGACAGCAATCTGTACTGGACCAGAAAAACTGCAGGGTCTTTGCAGTCCTTCAGTGCAATCACTCTACAATCAAAACTAGGCAGCATTACAGTACAAGAAGTTTGAATAATTTTATTCACCTTTGCCTTCAACAAGTAGGCCCCCTTTCTGCTGAGCTAGTTTTCTTTACCATTTTTTTGCCTCACTAACTGGCCAGGTTTACAAGCCTGAATCCCATCTGAAAGGAAAGAGGACTCATTTGACCTGTGTGAGAGAGTCTGTTTTAGCGCTACGGGAGCACCACACAGCTCATGGTGGGAGCAGAGATACAAGCTGGTTTTTTCTTTTGGAAACTTAAATGGCTTGCCTCACATTTTAGGAGCTGGATCTAAAAATGGACATTTTATGAGCATCATGTAATGAATGAACGACACTAAAGCTAGATGGTCCCAATTTATTCCTTTTCTTTGATTAAACCACACTTGTGAAACACAGAATAAAGAGAGGGTACAGCAGAGGGAAAAGCCAGTAGTGCTCTTGAAGAGATGCAGAATTTCCCTTTGGAGATTATTTGTATCTCCGATTTCTCAATCATTCAAGGAAAAGAATACAACTTTGCAGGATTAGTAGATAAAAAACATATCATAAGAAATCTTGACAATGTCAGGATTTTTAAAAATACCTAAGTTAGCTGCTCAAGTTAATATAGCTTATGTGTAAATTGAGCACTACTTTAGTTTAAACCACACAGTTTAGCTATTTAATGCAAATAGCTGTTCACTGTAGTATCTATAGAACGAAATGTGGCAAATGCTTATTTTTCCTGATTTACAGAAACTACTATAGGAACTTAAAACTTATCTGATCTTTTAGGAATGATGAGGAGGCCTAACTACAGGTGTTAAGCGCCATGGGAGTTGCTTAGCATCCAGCTGCTGGGACAGGCAGGTGAAGTTCTCTGGTGCTGCAAGCCATTGGCCAGATCTTTCCAGATGTCCCTAGAGCACTCAGAATGTCACTACACATTTATATCCCAGCACCTGAACTGCAGTATTTTTTCAGCTCTGAACTCTTCACAATTCTGAATGGGGAAAGAACAATAATGCAATGGTAATTTCTAAGCAGTTCTCAGGAGTTTTTTATTGCCATCATGATTGTGCTGTTGTTTACAAGTGAAAGAGATTTCTCATGAAGATAAGTAATAGGCTTTAAAATGTAAATATGGACAGAGTAAAACTATGTGTTATTTCAGAGGTATAGGTAAAAGTAATGCTGGCAGTTGTAAAAGGGGAAACAGAACAGGCATTGTGATATGAGACCAGCATGAGACTCTAGAGGTTGGAGTCCTGATGCCCAGGTCTGCCACAGTCTTTCTCTGTGCTGTGTGTGTTTCTTACCTCTCAGGAGCTGTCTGTCTAGAGTTTGTCATTTTGTCTTCTCTGGTGGAATAAAGGGCTTATTAGCTTGGTCTCAGCTGCAGGTTAATATAGTCACACAGGCTCTGGACGAGAGCAGGAATGCACCTTGCCAAGTCAGAGGGTAGCTGGAGAGAGCCTGCATCTGCCCAGGGATGGCCACAAGGTGAGATGTGCAGCCAGTGGGACAACAGCTATGCTGGCAAATGGCTCAATCTTCAACATGAAAGAAACACATGGCACTGAAAGGTCACACCACACAAGTGGACACTGTACCGTGACCTTCAGTCAGGCAATGCTTCATGTCAGCTGTACTGAACAATAAGCAGATATGGCACAACTGTGCTTGCAGGCTTGCCATGATATCCTGCCTACCAGCAGTTGCTGTGTACTTCACTGTGTATTAATAAACCTGCCTTTTACCACTTTTCCCTAAATATTGGCACAAATTATTGTCATGCATCCATTTTTAGTACAACAAATTAATTAGCTGCACATGATCTTTTCCTATTTAATCTCTTGGAGAAAATGGGAAAATTATTTATGAAAAGTATGTTACATCCAAAATTAATTTCACTGATATGCTGTTAGTAGAAATGGTGCTATTCTAGATAATAGGAATAATATTTGCAGTAAGAATTAACAAAGCAGTTAAGCTTAGTGGGGAAAAAAAGGACAAAATTCCTAGCACACAGGCCTTGGAAAGACTTCCCCCTTTTGTCCAGAAAACCTGAACCCAGCAGTTGTTCTGAAAAAGTGATTCTTCCTACTTCTTCTTTGGCTGCCTCTTAGATATCCTTCAACTATTGCAGCAACAACATTATTGCAAATTACTATTACTATAAAATTATGTTATTTATACTTTTCACTTTGATAACATTTCAGAATCCACTCAGTATATTTGCTTAAGTGGTGAATGCCATTTAGAAGGTTCTAAATACTGTTTTACATTTTAAAGTGTCTTTTAACATAAAGAAGACACTCTGAGTGTGAAAATCTGTAGGGAGTGGGAGACGGCTTGGAGGGTGGAAAGGATGATGTCACATTTAAGCCTGTATGATCTGTTTCCATAGAAGAAAAGTTAGAGATCAAGAAATTCTCAGTTTAGTTCAGTAATAAATGAAGGTTGGCTAGCGTGTTAAGTTTCTGGGGGGAAGCATTAGCCCATATGTACAGAGCAGCCTCTGGTGGTCTAAGAAAAAATGGTAGTATTTATAACTAAGGATAGAGATATGTTTTTAAAAAAATTGTATATACAAATTTAGTTACTTTACTCAAGCCTCCACTCAACACCTTAAAAAACATGTTTTTAAAATGATCTGCTGGCAATATGGTTGTTAAAATCTGAACAGTGAGAGCATTTAAATTCATATGCATTCATTAGCACACTACAAAAACGTAAATTGCTTTTGTTTAATCATTTCATAAGAGTATTATAGTCTATGCTGATTACCAAGTTTTTTCCCTTGGTTTATATTGTCAAAATAAACCCCAGATTTATAAGAATGTTACTGAATTGATGACATTTTCTGTCTTCACCTGTGAATTCAGTTGGCAGATGTTTTCAAGAACAAAAAATTCTGTCTTATTACAAAACATATTAAGCACAGTTTCCTGCCATAACGTTTGACATGATGTTTACTACCCAGACCAAATCAGTCCCTTTAACAAGCTATAATGTGTGCCAGAAAGTACATTATTTCATAGTTAAGCAAACTTCCAGCATGAAACAATAAGTACTTTGATCTTTCAAGCACTATACTTAATGCACTACACACTCCCATAGTCATTTTTACTTATAGTCATTTTGTACAAAAATACAGTGTTAATTTGAGATTTCATATTTGAAGACTGATTTTACATATTCTTGAGTACCCCAGCTATTTTTTTCCCTATGAGAATAAAGAAAATACTAAAAGATAATTAACAAGGAAGAATTCTATTTTCCAGTTCTTGGAAAATCTCACTGCAGAAGTGGGAGGATCAGCCAGACAGCTTTTTCAAATGGCATTTCTTCATCAGTTCACAACAGATCTCAGTAACCCTATGAGAACACAACTGAACCTATTTCTGCTACTTAACAGTCTGAAACAATTTCTCCAGCATATTCAACATGAGCATATTTTCGTTCAAAATTAAAATGATGTTAATGCCTTCTTGTGAGGATATTTTTCATCTAGTCTGTCTGTACTCTCTGTTCTCCTACTTAGCAAAGTTGATTCAAGGCTTGCTCAGGTTTCTCAAAACTCTTTGATGAGATCATTATGAAGCCCCCTTAAAACACTTCTGTTGAGTGACAATAAGTTTTATTTCAAGAGCTTAGTGAGTCAAATGTATGCTATCCTATACAGGAAGTAAAGGCCATACCTGAATTTCCCTTTGAGATCATCCCAAACCAGCTCCAGCAGTGTACCCCCAGCAGCCTGTTATTATGGAAGCCTAGCAGTAAGCTCCCGGGTGCAAGCAAAAGTAATCCTATGGATTCAAGCATGGGAGGCAAGAAACACATTGTAAATATGGCACTGCACCTCTTGCATCCACATACAGACTTAGCAGTTCTGCCCAACAGAGTAAATGGAATGCTACTCACAATCCAGTTCTGTTTCAGAACCGATAGGCAAGAAAATTGCAGTAATTTGTCCTTCAACACACTAAAGCAGGTATGTTTTTCATTCTGTTTCAAAAAACTATCTTTAACTAGAGTGTATTGAATACAAAAATGACCCCAAAGAATTATTTCAAAATAAATCAAAAAACCTGATTTCAATGGATTGGCCTGGGAAAGGAGACCACGACCCACACTTTCACTAAAATATAAGCTACTTCTTTCCTTGATTTGAAGAAAATCCAATAAAGGAAACATCAACAGTCATATCTGAGGCACAAAGCTGTGCAGAAAGGAATATGGGATAGAGTTATATATTTTATGTTTTGGGGGTCAAATCTCATGAAGTCAAATTTCACACCTCATCAAGCAAAAGTGCCATGAGAAGCTGGAATTGCTGAAAAGGTTATCAAAAAAGGGCTCCCTTTCAAGAATGGAACACTGAAGCCCCAGCTGACTAAACCTCTTTTTGGACGATACACCAACCTCATCCACTGGCTTCTTATGTACCTTGCGCTGAAACTGGTTGTTCCTCTTAAGAAGAAGAGTCTGCCTGGTAGGCAAGAACAGCATCTCATAAAAAAGCAGAAGACAGAAAGCACAGAGCCTAATTGGTGGCTTCTAGTATGTATACACATTCTTTTGTTTCTCAAGGTCAGCTGTGAGATATCTCTCAAAAAACACGGTAATATTTAAGATATTAATGATAATGTTGCACCCAGGTTACCAACGATTTTAACTAGCCAGCACAGTTGTATTTCTCCTACAGACGCTGTTATGCTAAACAATAACTAATAGGGACATGTTAAAATTTAAGATGATTCTGACACATCCTTTGCTGGATTTTTCTGTTTCTCATTAGAAAGGCATATAGATTTTTACTGTTTTAATTTTACTATTCAGTTTCTAGTATGTTTTATCTTTGAATGAAAATGCTTTCATAATAACGGTTTTGGAAAGTGTATGACTCCGTCTGGAATGTGTAACGCATAGTATGTATATGAAGCAGGATGTGTCAAAGTGCAAATAATATTGTTTGTGCCCCCTGCAGAATTAGAAATCCTTGGGTAGCACTGTTATAACGATCCCATGCTGCTAGCATTACAAAGTGCCAAGGTTCACTGAGTCAGAAAAGGGCAAGGGACAGAGTTTCTTCATTATACTATTCTCAAATTATTCAAGCTTAAATATTTATTAAGATATTAATAAGTTTCCTTCTTTTTCTGCCTTCAGAAATTCAGCTCAAACACAATGGATGGTTGCTCCTATGAAACCAATACATTACAGGGTAAATCTGCTACCACACAAGATGAAGACTGGTATTTTCCACAACACATTATTAATTCAGCAGGTAATATGTTAAAAATTATCAGGCTACAACTACTGCCTTCCTAGTATAAGAAAATATAATATAATAAATGTGTAAATGACATGTGAAACTAGTATGTTGCCTAAGCTTTGCTACAAAGTGTTTCTTATGCACACCTCTGTTTATAAAATCATTTTTACAAAGTCTGTCTTGATAGCAGGAGTGAGTTTCTCTGGAGTTTATTTGAAGTTTCCCTTTGAAATGAGAACAAAATGTTTCATAACTCTTCCAAAACATCATATTCAATAAGAGACCAAAAATGTCAACAGAATAAAGAGCCAGGAACTCTGTATATTCTTGAATGCCATCTCAGTATTGTGTTTGTTTTTAAAAAAGCATGCTGTTTATTAGCCAGTATGGACGCTAAACAAATGTATGTATCAAGAAAGAAGGGCAAACAAAGCCAAAAGAAACTTACTCTAATATAGATCTGCATAGTTTCTTTTTCTTTTTGTGGATTTCGATATTTTTCATAGAAGTCACGTCGCTTCTTTGTTTCCTTCTGGATTTTATCTTTTCTTTCCCTCTTTTCTGCAGGTTCATCTGAGCAATCAGAAGACAGCTGTATTTCTGCTTTTGTCTTCTCCACTTCAATATAGTTCTCATTGGGATTCAGAACTATTACTCCATAGCCTTCCTGTATAAGAAGAGACACACACACACACACACACACACACATACACACAAAAAGAAGGAATATGAAAAGGGAGATTTAATGCTAGAAAAATCTTTGCATTTACTTTAATGCTCTCTAAAACATTGGTATTTATTTTACTAAGTTCACACAACATAATTTATAGAACACTTTTTAAGAATATTCTGTCATTAAAGGGATATTGATGTGTGAATATGTGTCTGTGAGTGTATTTATGCTCATACGCATCCCTCAGCATCAGAAAAGTTGCTTGTTTTACCTTTAAAATAATTTAATATGTAGTTTTATTATTCACAAGTACTTTCTATGACTTTTCCAGAAAACAATATGGGAACTAAAAGCAAAATATTGCTTTAAGAACTCTACATAATGATGAAAAAAAGCTTTATACCCAGCCAGTAAAAACCTTTCAAATAAAAAGTATGGAGAGATTTCATATAGATAGATAGATTAAAGAAAGCACGTGAAAATTATTCACCGTATTTTAACATAGTAAAACCTTTTGTCTAGCTGACAACAAGCACACCATGCAGAAGAAAATTGCAGCAGTAACAATGAATCAATACCCAAACTGATTCAGTGGTATTGCTTCGAGTCAACTCTTTTACGGTGGGCCTGACTTTTCAGTGAATCTTTAAATCTGCTCTAAAAGTTCACCAGGATTATGTCATGTATTCAACAAATCTACAGAAAATTTGTGACATGCAGGATGCTTCTGAGCATACCAGCTGCATTTTCGTGTCTCAGAAAATGAGCTGGTTGAAAAAATATGGATTTATGAATGAGAAAAAAATCTTGAATAAATCAGCCAATCATTTTTAAATGATGGCAAATCACAGAAAAACTGTAATATTCATGGAATATTACACATGGAGGGAGAAAAGAACAGCACGTGCATTTAACA
This sequence comes from Campylorhamphus procurvoides, assembly GCA_013396655.1. Lineage (NCBI taxonomy): Eukaryota > Metazoa > Chordata > Aves > Passeriformes > Dendrocolaptidae > Campylorhamphus > Campylorhamphus procurvoides. The sequence goes on from WBMV01008163.1 coordinate 177,703, forward strand.
GATGAGTCCTTAAAGTTACCATGGGTTCCCAGTCAAAATCAAGCTGTCATTTAATAGTAAATTTTAATAAAGACTTACTTTTTCAAACTGTCTATATTAATTACCTAACAGAACAGCTTTATTCCAGCTTTTCACTCGGTGCTTCGTTTTGCACCCAGGCTAGTCATGAGGATCAAAGAGGTGCCCCGTACCTAGCTTCCCAGATCAAACCAAGTCCACCCCAACAAAAGATACTTTATTTGGGCTTGCTTTATTCTAATCTGTAGAGCCATTCACAAATCTTGTAGTTCATTGTGGCCACTGTCAGGTAGACAGATTGTCACTCAGTGATTTTCTACAGTTTGACACACTCGACTAGTTATTAAAATCACTGCTGAAGGGAGTTCCTATCCCTCGTCCTAGTGCCCTTCTCAAACGTCTGCCATTGCTTGTCCTCCCACCAAAAAACAAGTTAAAGGGCACAGCTGCACTCTGCTAAACAGGGTGAAACAGAGGCATTCAGGACACTATCTCTGGTGTAAGGGACATGGCCAAAAAAGGTCACCATAGGCCAAAGAGTAAACCTGCCTCCTTGCTAGACACAGCACTATAAGGGGTTTCCTGTCACGTCACTCCCCTGTCCTCCCTGCTGAGCAAATTGAACTGGGATAAATATAAACTAAAAGCCAAATAAACAATCAAACTAACAAACAACAGGGAAAGGGTAAAAGCAATTAAAATTAAAGAAGGAAATGTTTAAAGTCTAACCACACCACTATCAGGGATAGGTCCCTATATTAACACATAATGCTGTACTATGAACACATGCGCTTTCCAGCTTGGAAAATTTCAAAGGCCAAAATTCATCACAGAGAAGAATACTGCTTCCCAACATTCCTAAACTATACATCTTAGAAGAAAGGATAGTTTTTGAGCCTGCTACTGCCAGCACAGGACAAAGTTTTTGCAGTACTCGGCAGGCTGGTCATTTTGGGGCTCTTCATCTTCTTGACCTGCTTGTTTTGAGCAGAGACATTCTGTGTATTGATTTGTTTTCTATAGAACGCCAAATGCAAAATTCATATGTTTATTACAGATCTACAAGTGTTACAGGGATTTGAAACTCTGTGTCCACTTTAAGCTGACCACAACACAGACACACAAATCATCAAAGTGGAATTTGTCTAAGTTATTGATTATGTAACTGAAAATTACATGACTTATTTGTCCAATTTTATGAAGACATAATGTCAATTTTTCACACAAACATCAACAGATGAAATATGATTCTATTTTTAAATCCACTACTTCATAAATCAATTAAAGGATTTTTATCAAATATATTTTAAGCACTGCAGCATGATTCCCTTTACATTTTTAAAAAATTTCTCACAGATAGCAGGCCTCTTCTAGCAGTAGAATTAAAAAAAATTAAGCAATAACTGAGCTAATATTTTTTTTTCATCAAATATGGTAAAGTCTAAATCTTTCTCTTAGGAAAGAAATCTCTTTTTTAATTGTTTTCCATATGTGATATAGTGTGTTTCCCTATCCCTTATATTCCTGCATCCTAAATTGCAAGATGGAAACAATGGCACCAGAAAGATTTGAGAGTAACATATATAGATCAACATGAAAAAACCAAAATGACTGGTAAAATGTACCTAGTTACAACCTCTCTCATTCAGCCTTAGCCCAAGCATATTCCACTGAAAACAAATACTCAGTTCTAAATAAGATCTGTGTAAACAATGTGGCTTTTATGTTCAGTCAATTTTTTAAAAATGTATTTCATGTGGGCATAGCTGCACCAATAAAGTTTAGTGCAATCAGAAAATTAAAAACAAAAAGGTAGAGCTCTAATGCAGTAAGGTTGAGAATAGTGCAAGTCAATGCAAAACAGAACACAAGACCACTAAAATCTAATCTTTTGCAAACTTTAATAATAGGCAAGGTACAGTCTTTGACATAACTTTGGTGTAATTGTTAACACAGACAAAAATCACACTCATTAAAAACTATTTTTAAAAATCCTTATTCAGAAATACCTATTTGCATGAAGAACTGTCTTCATCTTATATTACTATATACAGTATCTTTATGCTGGAAAGTATTAAATATGCAATTACTATATATTTGTTATTTGTTAATTTGGTGTTACTGCAGCTATACTAAACAAATTAATTAAAAATACCAATTTCAACTATGATGAGCTTACCCCATTAATAAAATGTATTGACTTATGATCTAAGTAAGTACCAATCATCTAGAAGGGTTTCTAGAACTTGCAACTCTCAGTGGCATTAGCTGGTATGCAAGCATGTTTTCAATATACGTAATAGTAGTTACCTCCTATGTGTCCAGTGAACACAGAAAGAGAAACCACTCTCTAAGACAAAAAGTTTTTTCATGATAAAAAGTTAAACTTTAGGACACTCCCCTCTATCCCCATCAATCTTCAGCCAAACTCATCAAGATACCTCTGATGAGACCTAATAATCAGGACTGACATAGACAAATACAACTCCCAGCCTCTGATCTAAAAAATTATAGTTTCCCTCTCAGACTAAAACACCCAATTAACATCTATTCCCTCACATATTTTAATGCTTCAAGGTAAGTAAAATTTATTCTATGCTAACTGCTAACATTCTCCTGCTTCTGGAGATAGAAGATTGTGATGATGAAAGGAAAAGTAGGCTTACAAAGTGTTGGATAGAATCATGAATTTCAGTTACTATGCCTTTACTACTAAGCCAGAACAACACAGAAGTGTCTTTTGCATCATAATACACAGCACAGAAATGGAGCAGTACTTTATGCTTCTTACTGGAAGTTGAAGTAAGATGTTCAATACTGAAGCAGTATCAAAATTCTTGCGTCTGACAGAAAAAAATAAAGTTTTAAAAAAGAGAAACTCAAAGTATTTGAGGAAAATTCTGTAAATCTTTTGAAATCTCTCCTGCCTGGCCACATGAATAATGAGCTGGAAGCATCCAGATCTGCATATTAATCCACCAGGATGGGACACCACATGTGATCAGAAAGGTCAGCTAAAGAGGTGTCTTTTGACCTACGTAACTACCTTTTTTTGGACTGCGAGCAAGGGTCTGAAAGAGATCATTTTCCTAAGCTTTATCAACCCGAATTTTCAAGCTCAGGTTTCTATCTAGATGGCTGTCAGCAAGACGGGAGTTAATTCCCAGGGGAAATGCAACTCAAAGCACTCTGTACTTAAACTCGCCTGGGGTTAAAATGGACAGAGCAACGTCCATTCATCTTTCCGAAAGATGTGTGCTATGTTCATTTCCCATCTTTTCTGCAAGAAGGGTACATCTATGTCACTATTGCAACACTGTAGGTGCAACAGCAGGATGAGGTCATGACAGCCAATCAAAAGTCACTAGTGAAGCGTTAAAGTAAACATAGCTGTTGGAGATACAGCTCAGCTTGAAAAATGCTTCCTCCATTATTTGAGCAATTTTCTCAAGACGTGACCTGCGACTGAGACGCCTGAAATGTCAGTTGACTCTGCTTTCTGTTTCCACCCAATGTACATTTTGGTAACTACACCCTGCTAACACTGTGGTATTTTCCTCCTAGATATACCTTGGGCACCCGAATTCCAGCACTATGTCCAAGTGTGTAAAAATACTGCCTTTCTGCCAAACACACATTGTTCCACTAAGATCCCAACTTAAAATGGCTCATCAGGTGAGGCAGGAAGAAAAAACGTGCTACAAAAAGTTTTTAGAGGACCACCTGTTGTCTATTATTTTTACATAGCACTTACTCATAAATCATAACACAGGGTAATTAATCAAGCTGTCAAAGAGAAGGTCAAAGGTTATGTGGGAGAGTCAGAAGGTCATGCATGGGCTGATAGAGGTCAGGGTCACACTGCATTCCTCATTATCAAGTTGGGATGAGAGACAGCCCAAGCAAACAAAAGTGAAAGCAGATGGAGAAGTGAGTGGATAAAAAAGAGAAGAAAATTTCACAAACAAAAAGAAAAGTGAAAGAAGAATGTCAGTTGCCTTCTAACAAGGGGGAGAATAGAGCAGAAATACATTGAGATGTTCTCAAAAGGCTTCACATAATACAAAGAAACTACAGTTTGATTATTTAAATACATTTAATATAACTTTTCATCCAATCTTTTTTGCAAATATAAAGCAACACCGCAAAGGGGGCACTTAGTTTTGGTTCAATTTCATTTCTGAGGTCAGTACTTTAAAGGTGAATAAGATGCAGAGAACCTATTACTGTGATGAATGCAGATGGATATACAGAATTGCTTCTAAATGTTTATGTTTATGGCTACAACCAATAGATGTTCAATAAAAAAGTGATAACCCTCTTGAATGATGTACTAAGAACTGTACTTTCATATACACAAATATTTAAAAACACAAAGCATCATAAAAGTCCTTCTGGATGACACAACAGTTATAAAATATTCTATCATTACACTGACCTGAATCAAATGCAGAATAGTGTGCAAAATTAGCTGTCACCCTTTCCTCAAAATCTTTGTTAATCTCATTTTGAATGTTTGCAGCTTTATCAACACATGCATCAATGTCAGCTCCTTGGTTACTGAACCGCCGTACTTGGAAGAAGATATAATTAAAATGTTTTAGTACAGAAAAGGTGAAATTGTATCTTCTCCTGTTCCCTGAGGAGTCTGTAAAACATGTAGGATATATTGACAAACACACAGCCTTGTCTAGAGCACTGACATCCCAGGTCACCAGACTGCTATTTATTTCAAAACATTCACTTTACACTTATCCAAACTGTCACCTGCTGTGTACCTAACTTTTAATGGATATTAGAGCTATAGAAACAATAAACTCTTCATTTCCTTTCTGTTACTGCATTCCAATTTGTCACTGCATTATATCCGTATCTATTTGCATGAAGAACTGTATTCATCTTATTTCACTGTCTTTATGCTGGAAAACATTAAACATGCCATGACTGTGCTTTACTTTGCTATTTGTTAATTTGGTGTGAGTGTAGCTATACTAAAGAAATCGATGTTCAGGGCTACAAAAACCCACCAGAAAAGCTGTTCCAACATTTTGAGTTTACTGCTGAAAAGTTTTGAAAAGAATTAATGTTTTACATCTATCTAAAATTAGCAACCCAAATATGTCTATGTGTTAGATCTGCAATCCTGTTTTATGACACTTGTTCCCAAGGTCAAAACTGAGTAAATGCATCCATGAATTATAAGGATTTTTACTTCCTCAGTAAAAAGAGTACTGTACTCTTTATAAGGAACTTCCGTGCCTTTACAAGCACTAGTTTCAACAGAATTTTCAGTGGAAAATTATTTCTCATGGCAAGTGAAACACAAAAAACTATGTTATAGCATTATAATTCACATAATATATTCACAGAATTAAGTTAACATGAATAACATGTTCAACTATTGCTTAATAAACATCAAACCCACCACCTCTCCCTGATGTGAGATTCAGGCTATTGAAGAAATTACTGGAGGCTGAACGGAAGCAAATCTACTCCAGCCATGCAGGCAAGATACTGGGCTGCAAATAATCTGCCCACAACTGCCCAGGCTGCAAAACCATCTTCTGCTTTTCTTCACTAAGTGCAGACGGCTTTGGATCCATACAACCTGAGAAAGAATGAACCGACTAGTTTGCCTCCAAGACACCCTATAGGAACCCTTTCTGTAATTAAAGTCTGCACTAGAAGTCCACCCTCTCACTGCACCCCCCACGTTAAGAAACTGTTTTGCTTTCTTTTCCAACAAAAAATTAAAATGCTTCAGAGGGGTACAAGATTTCAAACAAGAACCCTGTGCATATTTCACGTTTTTACAAAGATTATAATTGAAACATTATTTAGATAGATACAGAACTTACCTTTTGAAAGTAATGCACCAGAAACAATGTAAAGCAAACAATGATAATAAAGCCCACACAAATAACAACTAATTATTGGTTCTCATGTATGAACAGATATTAGTATCTTCAACAAATACAAACCAAAGAGAGTATCAGTTACTCTCTGAAAGTTATGCTCAAATAAGGTGCAGAGGCAAAGCTGGATTGCAGGATTTTTTTAAATGTTTCTATGGTACTTCCAAGCATCCCATTAGCTGGCAGTAAAAGTTCTCAACTGCAAATTCGTTTTTCAATACACTTTGCCTCCTCCCTGAGAATGTCACACTAGGATGTCTTAATTATTCTCATTAGCACTGCATAATGAATATACATCCAAATAAGTTTAAAGTATGTATTTTCTATGTAACACAGCATGAAATCTAACTACATTTTTTCTACAATAAACCTAACTTCTTTTGCTTTTGTAATACTGTAAAACCCTTTTGTAAACATTTTATCTTTCTGAACTGCAGATATTCTGATGGTCTTAGAAGTTTTTCTGGATTTGGAACATACTTAGCTTGCAAAAAGGCAGCCCAAGTTGCCAAGTCTTTCTACTTTACCTCTCATCTTCAAAAATTTGTATGTGTTAAACCATTACAGAAAAAGATTAAATGTCAGTCTCTTGGAAGGTCTGTATTTCAGTACTCTAAATGAAAAATACATCATGCATGTAAGTGTTTTCTGTAAAATCTTGATTTTATCCAAGTCTTGAAGGACAACTCCTATTTAGTGTTTTGTGATCAGAAATCCTCTGTCTCAATGACAGAAAATTCATCTGGTTTTAGTATGTGCATGTATTTAGTCATTCCCTGAGAAAACAGCCAATTGTAATCTAACAGTAAAGCTTTTGGTTCGTACCTATCTTCAATAAACAGGTTCAATTCAGTGCATTGATGTTCCTTCCTTCCCACAGTGACCTACATCAGAAGACCTTATAATTCTTCTGCTAAATAATTTAATTATTTATGAGTAATGGGTTTTTTGTAACCTTTTAAATGAGTAACTCATTAAAATGTAGAAATATGCAAAACATGATCTCACTGGGTCAAACAGCTGTGTTGGTAAAATTATGACTGTGGAAGTCCCTAAAAACATAAGAATATTAATAAATTATATTGTTCATGATATGGCAAAAACTTTTTAAACAGATTAAGAGACAGATTAATTTTATAATCACAAGATGCTACATTACCTCACAGTAACAGAGCTTTTCACCCTGTGACCTTTTCGTATACATAAAATACAGCTTAAAAAGCTTTTTGTTAATATGCTTTAAATGAAAAATATTGATGAAAAATGCCATGTGAAATGCTGATACATTTGTGGCTTTAGAAAAAAAAATTCTTTGTTATATGATTACTTTAAGCTTTCCCAAATAGACAGCACACAGCAAGAACATATAGGTATTTCTTAAATGTCAGCAACTCCTTACAGGACATACTTTGCACATTAGTATCACATGCAGTCTGGTCTTGTGCTGCTTAAAAAGGTTATTACTTTTTGAACACTGAAGTTTATTGAATTTGTGAAGCAACAAATATTGCTACAAATACGCAAATGAGATATTAAAATGTCTTATGTCTGTGCTACAAAACCGATTTATAATGTTAAAGGACAATGAAACCTTCATTCCTGGGACTCTGCTGATTGTGTT
>WBMV01008163.1:190256-276164 GCA_013396655.1 Campylorhamphus procurvoides
ACATTGAGATCTGCACGGCCACCAGAGATAATTATTTCAACCTTCAGGCCATCAGGCGCTCATTTTTGATCATGGATATGTAAGAGATTTTTTTTTTTTTTTTCACTTCCCAGGCTTGCCAAGTGGATCTCAATAGAAGAGTAAAATAAGCAAATATAGTAAGCATTTTAAAAGAAATTAAGACACTGGGCTGTATGCTAGCTTTTCTACTAGTTTTTCAGACCTTACTATTGTTTAAACTTATTCAGATCCCCCTAGAAATACTAGCAGAAATATTTGAACTGACTTGAATTTTCCATTAAGGCGTTACAAATAAAAATTAAAAATATAATCTTTGACTTTAAAATACTACTGACAGTAGCCTTGTTCCAATACCATCTAATCCCCTAACACAATTTGTACACCATAAATCCACATATTTGATACACTTTTTACATTAACTCAAAGAAATTACAGTATTTTTTCTTACCCACACCTAATACACATTGAATTAAAACACATTATTTGTGTAACTACTCTATGTGAAGTAACTTTGGAAGATTACTAATTTCAAGAGTTGCATTATAAAAAATAAATCTGCATTGCAACCTACATAAAGTATTAATTATAAATCAAATCTGCCTGATTAGAATTTGGGAATTGGTGTATGCCACACGTTAAACATGTCCCCAAATCATGAAGCTGGCAAGCTATTTATATAAGTCACAAATCCAACGATATTTGTCACTAACATTATCTTTGCCTAACATTTTAATACATGACATTTATTTTAGATCAATGTATTTTCCACTTACAGATTAAAATACCAGTGTATTTCTAAAATAACAGCATCAGATACAAAGAAAAAATCTTGTTTTGCACACACTGTTTAATTACACTGTTTATAGTCTGCATCACTTATGTGCTGATACCTCCATTTTACAGGTGTATAAATCAAAAATTGCATGCCTAAGTGATCAAACATAAAAGTAGACAGATCTAAAATACTGTGTTAGGCCGTATTACTTCTTTCATATGCAATATTTAAAGAAAAAACTAATGCAAATAATAATGGCCTAGACCTATTGAACATCTCTATGAAACAGAGATTTACAGCTAGGAATAGCTCTTCTGAGTTTACTTCAAAGTAAGTCTGAAACTAAAAATCTAAACACGTACATATTCTAAGCCACGGTATTTTGCCATATGGGAAACTGATAAACCAGAGTGGTTGTGCAACAAAAAGCCATTGGAAATTTTCCTGACAAAAAGCCAGTGGGTATTTTCAACCTAAGTACGTTGGACTGGGTCTTGCAATTACTTCTGCACAGACAGGCCACAGGTGCAAGGGGCAGTGAACAGAATGTTGTGCACTTTTGAAGATGCAATTTTGCATGAAAATACTGAATTGTAAGAGACTATTTTTTCCTTTTTTTTTTCTATTTTTCTAAGCCAAACAAAATATAGCAACTGTACAAAAGGAAAATACAAAACAGTCTCCTTGGACATAGTCCAAAGGTGCAAATAAAATGTATTGTCTGTGCTAATTGCACGTATACTAACGGGAAGATTTGGAAAGACAAAATACATTTACAACAGTTTCTCCTCAACTTATTTTAAATTCATTTTTTAAAGTCAAATTTCTCATACTATTTCAAGATAAATATCTAAGAAAATGAGTTAGCTTTTGGAGATATTATGTTTAATGGCTCCTGCAACAGCTATAGTGTGCATTCATTTTACTTTATTAAACAGCAGGAATCAAAATTAATGCCATCCCCAGGCAAAGTAAACTTTCAGATCTTCAGTTTTGTAAAACACTAATTCCACAAAAATATGAACTCCCCGTATCTGAGCACATATCACTTTTCAACTCCAAAAGCCTGTTGTGTCTTTTGTACTCCTTGGAATTCATACTGCTTTAGAAAATCACTGAGAAAAGGAATGTTCTTTGATAAATGGACATTTTCAAGGGTCTGGCGTGCTAGTGAGTATCAAAGTATTTCACTCCAGGTTGGGAATGGGTATTTATATGCATTATTTACAAAACTCACAAAGAACTTCCAGGATTGCCTAGTAGTAGAAGAAGTAAGGAAGGTTGAGAACCCCAAATGCCTTCACTGCACTAGGAAAGCAACAAGCCATACCTAATGATATGTAATAAGGTAATAAAATAAAAGAAAAATTGTTTCATGCCATTTTGTGTCCTTTCTATTAAAAGCAGTACCGAAAGGCAAATCTTTAGGTTAGTGACTGTGACTATGACAAAGTAGCTGGATACCTCAGCTTTTCAGAGGATAAGGCAAATCACTTTGGGTATAGATGCAACCCCGCCTGTCCCAACAGCCTCCCCAGATCTGCTTGCTTTTGATGCTCTCCTCTGTATCATAGCCTACACAGTCCCACGTTTTCTTCTCACTGAATATGGCATATCCAGCAGTTGCTGCTTTCTGCTCCTTTCCAAGTGGGTACTATCCTGAGAAGCACTCATTGTGCTAAAGACGGTTTCCATATCCTCAGTGTTGGTTCTCCGGAATGATGAGCAGTCAACAAAAATTCTTCACAGACCTTTGCAAGCAGAGTGTTTCAGTAGAGCTGCAAGTGCGATGGAAACGGAGAAGCTTTTGAATGTTCTGCCCACCACAAGACAGCTGGCACACAATTATCATTCCTCCTATTCTACAGATGGAAAAAAAGGAGCTCGGAGAATTGCCTCTCAAAAGAATTGTATGACAGAGGTCTGAACCCAATCCAGATTTCCCAACCCAACTCTTTAAGTATTTGGAGAATATTACAAGACAAGTAGAAAGGTATAGTTGGATTTCACTGTCAATAAATACAAGAGCCATCTGCCTATTGGCAGACTGAATAAAATACATATAGTACAGAAAGGAGCCAATGGTACTGTGAAAGAATATTGTATTATCTATTCTATTATAGAAATTCTTAAGGTCAGTATGGAAAAAAAGGAAATGGGTAAATCTGATCATTCCTTGCCACTTGAGAAAGATGGGCAGAAAACTCAAAAGAGCTAATGCAGACTTAAAACTTTTAATACTGAGAGATTCAGGCAAGCAACACAGAAATAACAAGAGAAGGCAAGAGGGTGAGTGCTATGGTACTACACATGTTATTATGAAGTATGAAAGAGCACCCTCTGTTGTTCCTGGTTAACAGTCTTCCAATGCCTCAAAATAATATTTAAGTTCCAGAAAAGATTGAGATAAATCATTACTACCGACACACAGACATCTACAAACAGGTCCCAGGGAGTTTAGCTATGCAGTTTGTATGGCAAGGATGGTCTGCACACTGAGAATTACCAGGCTTTGGAAGGAAGAATATGCTGTGCCCTAGCAAACTCTAGCTGCCCTAGACCAGAACCTTTTTTATAGCAAAATATTATTTTTTGTATGCAAAATTAGAAAACAAATCCTATGAAGATCCAAAACTGAGATCCCGTGTGATTTTTATTTATGATTTTTATAAAGCAAGAGTTTCAGAAAAGGGCACACATCCATAAATACATGAGTCGCCAATACTATTTAAATGAAAGTAAAAAATATCATATGACATATGATATATGAGCCATATGACAGATGAGACATACGACAATTGATTGCAATTGACCATTGCAATCAGTTAAAAAGACATGAGATGTGGCTGCATTTTAATGGAAGATGTTAAATATATCAATGGCAACAGAGGAACTTTTAGGAACATGCAATTTCTGCAAGGGGGAAAGTGTTTTCCTAATTTAGAGATAAAAATATGATAAATTTTTCAAGGTTTCATTAATTTGTTTTCTGCAACCAGAAATTACTGATTATTTTAAGGATCTAGACATTATAGAGATGATGATCCATATTGTTTAATTTCAATGATATACCAATGACAATGTAACAAAATGTAAATAAACTGTACTGTTATAGCTATAGATTAAATCAGGATGCATCAGGTACCTTAAGCAGACTCTCCTCAGAGCATGAGTATGAAGAGTATTTAAAAATACACTTTCCCATTAAGGTCTGTACCTTAGTGTTTTTCAAAATTACACCATTAGTAAGGATACCAAAATCAGAACATTAGAAACAGTTTAAATAAAGTTTAGATAGATTATAGGAAATATTATATTGCAAAGCTGTAAAGTATGCAATTGATTTGAGAATAGTCTCACTGAAAAAACATGCTGTTCAGAGTTTCCTGGAAAACCAGTCTCAATTTGACCTAGTATTAACCTAGTGAAAACTTCTGCATGATATATTTTTAAAAGTTTCCATGAAAAATTGTGAAATTTTGTAAATAGAGAAAATCACACTGCATACGTATTCAGAACTATGCAGCTTAATAGTCAATGTTTTCATGATAAAACTTTGTTTTACCTAACATATGAGACACAAGAGAAAAGTAAAATTTCAAAGAAAAAGGGTTCCTTCCTTCAGATTTCAAAGATACATCTCCAGTCTGTTTAATCATATTTTTTTCAGTGGAGGTAGTATGAATATGTCAATTACAAGATCATTTATCAGTCCTATCTTGAAACAAGCTGCTTGTTACAAGACCTGACAATGCACAATCCTTTCTTTCTTTGGTTCCACAGATTTCTGATTATTAAAGACCACCCTTGAAAGGAACACACAGGAGTCACCATAATAATGGTAACAACAATAATAATGGATTTTCCTTTTACTAGTTTATTTTTTCCAGCCAAACATTTCTAGAAAAGTCTCTCCCCAAACAGTATTAAAGATACCTTTTGCACAGTAAATACTAAACCCACCCCCCCAAAATAAAAATCAGCAAATAGCAACATCTGAATTACCACAGTTCAGCAATCTTAACAAGGCCCTAATCTTAACATGTGGCACTATATGGTAGCAATAAATTACAACAGTCGGTAATGCAGCTTCTCAAACTAGTAGTAAATACAACATGTTTTTTGTGTCCCTATTCATAAAATAAATTTTAAATGATTCTACGCATGCCAGGAAAGGTCCATTAAAACATAGCATCTAACAACTATAACTACTGATTAGTGCTTAAAGAGGAACTCACATTTCTGTGGTTTGCCCCATCATATTATAACTAGCATCCAGTGTTGTTAAAACTGTAAGAGACTGGAGAAAAACATATTCTTCCCTTCCCTGCTCCTTTTTCCTAATTGGTTGTAGGGGTTCTGGTTTGGGATTTTCCTGGTAACTAGGGTCACAACTAAGGAAGTANAGCCAATTTCCACCAGTCACATAGGTTTTCTCTGTGGTTTTGTCATCTTCCTGTGTTATGCATAATTCGTTTCTCTGACTCCCTTTGTAAATGTTCAGGCTCCAATGTAATAGCTATGTAGGCAAATGTGTAACTTTATATGCATAGAAATCACACAGCACTCAAATGTTTGCATGATAAGATTCACTGAGATTTTGAAGAGATGGAAAAAAATCACCTTCATTAGAAAACATGACTACAGAGACACTAGTGAGCAGACTGTGCTGATTTCTACAAGCATCTAAACATTTTTTTGTAAATTGGCAGTAGTCCAAGCTGGCAGTCTCCCTTTAAATAAAACAAGAGTGAAAATTACACTAGCTACATAGGTGTGCAGCTTCATTAACTTCACAGCTACCTTAGTTACCTGTCCCTTTCCCCAAATTACACCTAAATAAAACTGCACTGCACATCCCTGCAGTTAAATTACCTTCAAAATCAGATATTGCATTTTCCAAAATGCCCTAAAGGAACATTGTTCTAGCTGGAAAAAATTCCTGCATACTGCATGTTCTTAATTCCCCTGTTGAAATTGTCCCATATTTTTTTAACCTTCAGCAATATAAATCACAAAGTTATGAGACATAAATTCCTTTTTAATTATTTGCCCCTTTTTTAAGTCTGGCATTTCACAAAATTGTTTCTCTTTTATCCCTCCTGCAGCATAGCTGAAATCACCTATTTTCCCCCACAGAAGTGCAAGAAGCTATTCAGCATATAAAGGCTTCATATGCTCTGTTAGCTTAGGTATGGGCTCAAAAATAGGTGCAAACACCACATACTTCTTTTCTACCTACAACAAACAATGATTCCAGCTGTGGCACAGCCTCACAGGCTGCAAGCACACTGAACTGTGCAAGGCCACCAGCTCAAGTTACGGCATACTGCCACATGTACTACCTCACTGTCAGCCTATGCTCTCCTAACAGGGCAAAGGCATTCATAGCAGGATCTCAGACCATTCCCAGCAGGCGACATAAGGAGGGCAGCCTCCCTTTGTTTTCAAGAATAGTAGAGAGAAGGAAAAAGTTTACTTGCATGCACAAGAGTTATATAGCACGTCATTTGCCCTCAGGGTCAGAGAATATGCTCTGGCTGTCTTTAAGCATACAGAGTAGCCAAAGTGCGCCCAGAGAAAGCCAAGAGCAAGACACACACAGGCAGACTGCTTCATGAAACATAAACTGGTTGTGCCCTGTCCAAGCAATTGTGTGAAGGAAAGCTTGGACCTGTGTTAGGGTGCTACTCCCAAGAATGGAGTATCTCAGGTGAGGTTTCTTTCTCCACCACTGTAGCCGTACATGTTCTTACCTGCAAGCATAGGAAAGCAGAAGCTAGTCTGATGCAGACTCATACCACTGTCTGACAGATAACAGAAGCCTACTCTGAAATTGTACTTTTCAGGCATTACTCAGAAAAGCAGAAGTCAAACTGTCACTGACGAAAGAGTTGACTAGCTTTGGTCTCCGTATTTTCATAGGCATACAGAAGACTGGAATGCCCTGTTCCTCTTTATGTAAAAGGTCACGGTTTTAAGATGGTGCATTGTTAAAATATGGTTTGGCATTCTGTAACAGCAAGTGTAGGCTCGTGGTAACACTGACATAAGTTAAGGTTACTGTTAGGGTTAGGGTTAGGGTTATGAAGCATAACATTATCAGGCTATGTGGAAAAGATGGGTAGTTCATTCCAAGAAGTGACAACTGACAAAAAAATCTTAATAGTGGGGAAATATTTAAATACTGTGCTCCCACTTTTAAAGCTGTCATGAAAATTTAAACACTCTCCCTTCAGAAAATCGTCTGCATTTTTTGCCATGTGAAACATTCATGCATCTGTGTCATCAATGAAGAGTTTCAATACTTTCAACAATTCATTTATTATGTGGCTCTATGCTGCTGGTTTGCAATATAAAAAGTAAATTGAAAAGGAAAAATAAGATGGGAGAAGACATTAAATGCAGCATATGTTCTTTGATTTATATACAAGTTTAATACAATATTCTTCTACACTGCAATTTTAACTGTATCAAGAAATACAAATTTTGTTAAGAAATAACTAACAGACTGGTAACTGCATTTGAAATTTATCATTTTTTGAGGCTTTCTTAAAGACACTGTAATTGCAGTTCTTCTGAATACAAACTTTAAGCATAGCAAGAACAGCAACTTTTCTGGATTTGCTACAAATATGTTTTAGTAATTTTCTGCTTGGCAATCTTACAGTATATTTCACGTCAATAAATATAGGAGACAATCTCTATTTTTGTTGCTCTTCATCACTGACTTCTTTTACTGGTAAATACAACTATTTTTAAAAACAAAATGTTCTCCCAGGACCTGCTCTGGCATTTACAGATGCCTTTATTTTAACACAGCTATGACCACTTATTACCAGGTGAAATTCAATGAAGTCAATAAAGCTAACAAACAAACCACAGAAAATGCTGACACACCACAGAACTAGCCGTGTGAAGAGGGTTCTCAGTAGCAGGTTGGCATTAGCAACTAGCACAGCTTAATGCTAGGGCCTTGTAGGGCAAAACTGTCAATGTTGAGGATATAACATCCACCATGCTACACAAATTCAAGTGAAGTGCACCTTCTGGATAAGTTTCATATGCAAAAAATCCACTTTGCCTACCCTTTGGCTACTCTGAGATGATAGTGAAAGGATGTGGAGAACAGCTGGGAGATTCTCTGCTGAAGCACAATACTGAATCAACCGCAAACACCCAGTAGGTGCACTGACCAGCTTTGCCTCTCTAGATATAATTCATATCCCCAAGAACTAATGCCGTAAATAGATTTTCACAAACTGATGAGAAGCATTAGAATAAACGAAAATGCCAAAGATGATTACTCAACCTCATTATTAAGGTCATAGATGCTGTTTGCCCTTGGATACCCAGTGCTCTGCAGTGAAAAAAGGAGATAAATAGGAAAGTAAAAAACACCCCAAGATGGACAATGTGGAATAGCAAGAGAAGAAAATGAAAAGGCATAAAGTAATCATAAAGGACAGAGGGAAGGAAGAACAGAGAGTGAGCACTAAGTGAGTTTAAAAAAGGAGAGAAATAAACAAGAGCCACATTGCAGAACACGTTTTTGAAGATTTGGAAATAAAAAAAAAACTTTCCCATACTGATTCATAACTGAATTTTGTTGTTGCTTTTAAAGAAATGCACAGTTCAGGAGAGTTGGGGTTTGATTACCTTTCAAACTATGAAGAAAACAATTCTAAATGTTTTTGAAAGGATTTGTGAAAACCCTATACCTATCAAAAACAAACCCAATGTACAAATATCAGCATTCACAAACACAGAACCTCTGTATCAACAGTGACTTTCACAAAATTTTACCTTTACCTGTGTACCAGAGGTCAGAGCCTCTAAAAACCAAGGTATTATTTTACTACATAATAAAAGAATAATTGTTCTGAAACTTGCAATGGTAGCTGTGATATATATACTTTGGCACTGAAGACAGTCAGCAGGCCAACAACAAAAGCAATAATAATTATGCACAATGGCATTGCAGCACAATGCTGACAGGTCACATTGCATGCTGTTTTCAAACAAAGATAATGATCAGTTAAATGCAACATTCTGAGATTTTAATTTCAAAAAATCAACTAAACTTACCATTTTACAGAAATCCTATCCTGCTTCCATGCAATTAAGAGACAGAATAAAGCAATATAACTTACACTTTTCTGTTACTCCATGAAATGCAATCATGTCAATGTTTCATTATTTAAGATAACAATTTCAGCTTACAGAACTGATAAATAAAGTTGGAGGTATATTTTAAGGTAAAAACTCCAAAATAATTCCTGTCTGAATTAAATTTAAAAACCAACATATATTACAAAATCAAAGCATGCTGAGAAAGGTTTCTGCTGATGATACTTTAACTTCTCCATACTTTATTGTAAACGATTTGCATTTTTCCTTCCCACTATTCTGAATTGAGTTAGGAAGCAAAAAGAGATATATAACAACAAATACTCTTGAAAATGTGGATTATTGAATGCTTTGAATTTCTGATAAATTATGTATAGAAATATCAAAGAACACTTGACATGCAAGGAAACCTACACTGAGAACAGAGACACCCAGGACAAGCGATGTGAAAAGATGCCTAGAAAGTCCTTTTAAGATGGACATACTTCACTTTGGAGATCTTTAACTGCTGGTAAGTATTCACTGGAAGATAATCCTTTGTGAAGGATGGACACTGCTTGCTTGGGAACTTGTGTTCTGTGATGGAGATTGAGCTTTAAGAAAATGAAGTCAGGAAGAACGTATTTAGTTTTCAGGTATCTCAGCACCACCAAGGTGCAATACTACTCACAAATATGAAGTGAACCATTTTCAACATGACACTGCAGCTTCAGGTTGGGGGAGAAGTACATGAGATATTAGAATCATAAGTAAAACATTGTAGATGTTAGAATTATAAAAAATAAAAAATAAATAGAAGAAATGCAGCAAAAAAATAGCTCAGCTTAATTTCAGTATAGACAACATAATACTATACTGTAATTTTTTTTTTTGACAAAGTCATAACTTAACATTGTTATAAACTGAAAGAGGGTAAATGATCATGTTAACAGAATCAAAACTGGAAAATCCTAAACTGGCCATAGATGTAAATACTGAAGAGAACAGACAAATAGTACAAAAGAGTCTACAGGGATTTCAGAATCAGGTCTCTATACAGAAAAATGTGGGGAAAAAAAAGATAATATCATCATAAAAATGACACTGGATAAAACAGAGAAAATAGTTCAAAGACCATACATTTAATAAGAGAAGCAAATGTAAAAGGCAGTAAGTGACCTTGAAATTATATCAGCTGTTGAAATTATATGAATTGGTAAATTATATTAATTTTGCTGGAAAATAGAGTACATTTGCAGAATAACAATGGTAGAAGTGAGGAGAAAAAAAAAGTTTGGGAACTTCTTTATAGGTTATAGACCCTTTTCATATTCTGGTCTGCAATTTTCCCTATCATTTTCAGTATCAAGGTACTGAAATAACAAAGGATTAGTAGACAAACACACACACAAAAAAATTTAAATGCTGAATACCAACATAACTTAGCATCAGCTAATGTACTACTCAGCAGGCAGCTATGCAGGAAAGCTTATAAAATCTAAGTACATGGTAAGAAAGAGAAATATTGGAATGATAGGCAAATATGACTATGAATAGTCAGATTAAATGAAAAAAAGGGAAATTGCACACTGTGTATCAGGAAAATCTTCCTGACAGTGAAGTTGTGGAATAATTTCTCAACAAACTAGAAGAAACACTCAGTGGCATAATGAAGGGAACAATGCTGGTCTAGCAGGGGAGCAGACCAAAAGATCTGAAATGTATTTTCTCTATCTTATTCTAACAGACTATTAAAGGAGACAATCAATAGTCAGGGAGGTAAGTTATTTTGATAAGCTCTACGGTCTTCATTCTTTCAGAGGAAAGACCATGGTTGAAGTTGGAAGGCAGGAAAAAAAAAAGGAAAAACCAAGCTGTGTGCTTTCTTACAGTTACTGTTTCCCATTGTGGATGTTACCATTATCTTTACATATGAAGCAAGATCGAAATAAGCTAGAGAGCTCTCCCACACTACAACACTGAGATAAAGAAGAACTTAAAAGAAACACCACATGGTCTAGCATCAAATTAACTGGGAAAGAACAGAGTCATGTTTCCTGGGGGAAAGAGACAGAACCTTATGAGGTTAGTCACACTATTAGTGAGGCCAATGAAGCCACTTAGAAGAAAACTAAGTGCGATATACACCTAAAGTTTTTGTATCACTTCAGTTTGGCAGAGAGACACACTGCTGTACTGCAGTTATACGGCAACAGCACAATTCTAACAGGTAAAAACAGTGAAAAAGAAATTTAGACATTTGGGCAGCTTTTCTCAACAGTTCAGCAAAACAGCTGAATACGTGAAATTTGAGCCTAAAATGTAACTCTTCCCATTAAAATTATATGTAAACTCAGTATTTGATATTTAAAGTATAATACAATGTCAGAATATACTTATAGTTGAATATTGTCATATTCGCATTATATTCACTCATTTTTACACACTCAGAGCAGTAACAATTTAGACTGAATGGCTCAGAAAATAGGAGGGTTTTTAATTACAGATGTTCCTAGTGCAGTTAAAATAATCAGCTGCTTCAGGAACAGTTCTAAGGTGCAAGAGGTACTGTTAAGTTGCTTAGAAATAAATTAGTTTAAAATACTGCCTACCAAAAGATACAGGAAAACAAAAATGGCCAAATGGATTATTCACAGAACTATAAAAAAAACCCTCCTAAATTGTAAACCAGTTGTACTACCGAATTAGCATCTGTATTTCAGTCAGGTCACAGGCCTGTTGTGTCTCAGTATCTATAGCTGTGAAGGAAGGAGACTAAATAATATTTATCTTTTTACTTTAAGAAGCTTTGGCTGTAAACCCTTTGGGGCAGATAACAGGTCTCATTTTACTCTTCTAAAGACTGAGCAAGCGATGACACAAAAAAATACTACTATTTAGGATACTGAAAGACGGAAAAATATTTGGGCAATACATTAAGTTCTAGTTACATGTCTAGCATCTGATACTAATACATTGTATTGTCCAGTTTTCTCTACTGTTTTTGTTCCACATTACCAGACCAGAAATTAATGAAAGAACATACTAACTTCCTGAACTTTTCTAAATGCTTTATAATGGCCAGGTAAGTTCTGTGTAGACCAATAAAGAGCAGGACACTGAACAATAAATGAGCAGACAGGCTCATGAAAGCAGTTTCTTAAAAATCAGCAAAGAAGTAAGTTTGGGAGACAGCAAGGCAGTATAGTTTTCAATGAATGCGCAGAAGGGGGAAAATCAAAACAAACCAAACAGCAGAATGAAAAAAACCCAAAACAAAAAAAACCCCATGATGAACAAACCATCCAACTAAAAAAACGAAAAAGAAGTAAAAGAAAAAGGAAAAAGAAGGAAAAAAAGAAAAAGAAGAAAAAGGAAAAAGAAGGAAAAAAAGAAAAAGAAGAAAAAGGAAAAAGAAGGAAAAAAAGAAAAAGAAAAAGGAAAAGAAAAAGAAAAAGAAAAAAAAGAAAAGAAAATGAAAAAAGAAAAAGATATTTAAGGCCTCCTTGTCCTCTCCTATAACGTAGAAAAGGAAAGATTCCTCTCGACTCCACAGTTCAACATTAGTTTTGGAAAGGTACAGAAGGGCTGTTTTGCAGACTGTAGATCCTTTAAAGTCTTGAAGAACCACAGTTGCAGCATGCAACTTTTCTACTCTGTGCATAGATTAGTACAAATTCCACTGTAATTAGCAAGTGCCTCTGGGAAACATCTGTATTATTCAAACAATTACTTGCAAGGCTGAACTTGACAACTGAAGCAGCCCTCCTATCACAGGCACAACATTTCATAAAAGTCTGCAGCTTGCTTTACTTCATGCAACACAGACTTCCCATTTTGGCATGTTTCTGAGGAAAGCCAAATACAGTACACCTTGATGCTTGTATAGAAAGGCTCACCTTCAAATCCATAACAGGTGGAGGCATGATGCATAACCTACTGCATGATTCATTTAAAGACTCTCTCTTACAATGCAACTTAGCATTTCAATAATCAAACTAGACTCTCAGAGAGCTGGGGAGGGTATGAAGGGTTGGCTCCTTGCTAGATAATAGTGCCAGAGTCCACAAACAAAGTCAGCAACAAAAGGGATACCAGTAAGTTAATTCACTGATTCAGATAAAACTCTGAGTTCTTCTTAGAGACAAACTTAAGCTGCCAATCATCAAGAAGGGGAAACGTTCTTATATGTTTTCTGTGTTTAGCAACCATTCCCAAGAACCCACAGAAATTCACAAGATCTATCACTGTTTCAACAGAATGCTTGGATGAAGTATAGAGAAGATATCAACTATCAAGCCACACATACAGTTTGACAAATGATGTCACATACATGCACAATACTTACCTAGCATGTGTAGACACATGTACACCACTGGGTTCAAGCCTGAAGGTAGCCAAGTCTATCTTTTGGCAGGCAGGGGCTGATCAAAGTTTCTAACAACACTGCCATCTGAAATGCTGTTAGAGATTATTTATTTGCTCATAAGGAATGCAAACTGAGAGGAAAAGGAGTGGGTAATCCACGCAAAGACAGACCGACAAATATTCCCTTTGTTGGTACACATTCTGCCATTGGTGTCCTCAATTTTGTTAATATTCCCAGTGATATTGGAGTGATGAAAGGTGGTATCTTCTAGGAACAGAATTCTACTGCAACTTCTCAGATATTTCTTGTGGTCAGAAACATTCAAATGTTAAGTCAAACCCAAAGAAACAGCTAAATATGTGGAATGGCAGAGGCAAACACTGTAATCTCAATGGGTATGAATACTGCGGAATTCAGGTCTAGGATACAATTTGTGTTTCTTCTTTGGAAAACATCTTCCCCTGAATAATGATGGCAACCTGTCTAAAGAGTCCAAACAAAGCAAGAAGGTCAGTTCTCTTGTAAAAGGCTCTCATGAGAAGTGTCCTTCAAGACAAACATGGAGGAGAGGTAGATTAGAGGTAAAACGTGGATTTACATAGTGTAACAACGGATAATGAACATTATACTACATCAAATAAATGGGGCAAAGTGCCTTTGAAGGCTGTGCCTTTCCCCATAATATCTCATGAAAAAACGTATCTATCATTACCTGGAGAGGCAATAACATTCTCTACTTCAGCTGAATTCTTACTTTTTGAACAAGCGTGGGTAGGTACTCTTTCATTTATATCACAAACAAGTCTTTGTAATCTCTTATGGTTCTCAAAGCCTGACCATGGCATCCACTTCCCTGGGGATGTCATTATGTTGTAGACACAACCAGCCAGCAATCACTCATCTGAAAGTGGTGGTCTCCCTTGCCACTTCTATGACGATCTTCACTACAAACTGTTCCCCTTTATTTCCTAGAGTTAATTCTTGATGCCACAAAAAAAATCCAACAGCAAAATGCCACTTAGTCCCAGACTAAAAAGGAGAATTTGGCAGAGAAATTGCCTTAGAAAAGGAACACAACTTCTTTGAAATTATGTCCAGCTCTGTATGACTTCTGCAGTTTTCACACTGCTGAATATTTTCTTATCTGCTAGCTAGCCTTCAATCTGATGCTGAGATAGAAAACTGATCTTAGCAGGTGTGAAAAATCTTTGCTTCAGTGACAAAATATAAATTCTGATACGCATATAGATATATCTGAATTAAACACTTAGAGAAAATATGTGGCTGGATATATTCATCTAACTGTATTTGTCTCTTTGTTATAAAATATAAGAATTTTCAGTTATGGATATGAGCTTTACAGGCCATCATCTTCCCCAAAATAGACACCTTTCAAATTGTACTAATAAACTTGGAGAAAAATACCTATAACTACATTATTGTTGCAGTCTGAGATAAGCCTTAATGTGCAGTTAAGAAGTGACATAAGATAAAAACTAGACATGTTGCTTGTCTAGTCAGAAATCCCACCATGTTTATCTCTTTAAAAAGATATATATGTTCCTGTAAAAAGACATATATCTCTTTAATAAAGCAAGGATGTTACTAAAAGTAAGCCCTTGTCAGCAAAGCTTATCGTCTATGTGATATAAACCTTACATGCAGTAGTAACAATTTCAGAAAGAATACAAAAACCAGATCAAAATAATACAAGACTGAGACTCACAAACCTAAGGAAATTATTTCCAACTGCCCACAGAACATATTATCTTTTTATAGAACTCACTGCATTTTACCTTCGTAATGTAGCCCACATGGCAAAATACAGTTCTAAAATAATTCACTGTTCAAAGATCTTTATTAACTGCAAAGCCAAAGCTGGAGCAGGGCCAAATCAGCTGCGGAGACAACACAGAACAGAGTGAAGAATGGAAAGGACAGATTTCAGTCTCTCCCCATTCTACTACTGCTATTGCAAAATATCAACCTCTGAATTTCCATCTTGTTTGTTACGTGAATGCCAGGTTATTATTCAAATGGGACAATGGCATTTTAGTATGAAAAAGAGTGATACAGAAAAAAAAATATATATTCTGCTGCAGATTTTTTATCCTTTTAGGAAGGTTCATTTTTGAACAATTCAAGGTTCACCTTGCACGTAACATTTCTGGTATTATACAAAGATAGGACAACACAAATATTCTCCAGATCTCTAGAGCCTACCAGGATTCATACCAGAATCTTCAAAGAGCTGGCTGATGCCATCACAAAATCTCTCTAATGACTTCTGAGATGTCTTGGGAGTCCTGAGAAGTTCCAGCAGACTGGAAGCTAGCAAATGTTGTCCTGAATTTCAAGAAGGGCAAGAAGGAGTACCTCGGAAATTACAGTCTCACTTCAGTGCCTGGCAAAGTTAAGGAGAAGATCATTCTGGGAAGTATTGAAAAACACCCAAAAGATAACAGTCATTGGTCAGCCAGCACGGCTTTGCAACATGAAAGTCCTGCTTATCAAAGCTGATTTCCTTCTATGACAACGTAACCCTTGCTGATCAAGAGAAGCCAGCTGATGTAATCCTTTTGGATTTATGTAAAGCTTTCAATGCTGTCTCTCACAGGGTCCCTCTGGAAAAACTGTCCAGCACACAGCTGGATAAACACATCATGTGGTGTGTATGCAACTGTTCATGGGTTGAGCACAGAGGGTGACAGTGAATGGGGTGACATCAGACTGGTGACCTGTCACTAGTGGGGTTTGGCAGGGCTCCATCCTGGGCCTTGTACTCTTCAACATCTTCATAACAAGGACACAGGACTGGAACAGACACTACACAAGTCTGCAGATGACACAAAACTGGGAGGAGCCCTTGACTCCCTCAAAGGCAGGAAGGTCCTGCAGAGACCTTGACAAATTGAACAGTCTCCAATCTTATGGAGTTTAACAAGGGAAAGTTCTGGATTCTGCACCTGGGGGTCCTGGTGGATGGCAAGTTGAATTTGAGTCAGCAGTGCCCTGGCAGCCAGGAGGGCCAACCCTGTCCTGGGGGGCATCAGGCACAGCATTGTCAGCTGGTCAAGGGAGTAGACTGTCCTGCTCTGCACTGCACTGGGGCAGCATCACCTTGAATATTGTGTGCAGTTTTGGGCACTGCAATGTAAGATATTAAGCTATTAGAGAGTGTCCAAAGGCCATAAGGATGGTGAAGAGATGTTGAGGGAAAGCCGTATGAGGAGCGGCTGAGGTCACCTGGTCTGTTCAGCTTAGAGGAGACTGAGGGGAGACATCACTGCAGTTGCAACTTCCTCATGAGGGGAAGAGGAGGGACAGGCAATGATCTGTTCTCTGTGGTGACCAGAGGGAATGGCCTGCAGTTGTGTCAGGGGAGGTTTAGGTTGGATATTAGAAAAAGGTGCTTCACCCAGAGGGTGGTTGGGCACTGGAACAGCCTCCTCAGGTAAATGGTCACAGCATCAAGACTGATAGAGTTCAAGACGCATTTGGATGATACTCTCAGGCATGCGGTGTGACTCTTGGGGATATCCTATGCAGGCCTAAGATCTGGACTTCATCATCCTTATGGGTCCCTTCCAACTCAGCATATTCTGTGATTATGTGAAGAATGGCTTTCCTGTAAGGAGATCCTTATTATCTGCTGCTCTTATTTGAAGTCTGTGAGATTTCAGGAAGTAACGCATTAATGTGGATTTGGTGTCTAAAGTTACCACATGCATCTGAAAATGCTGATAATTGTATACAAGGTAGAAACCTCCACATAAAAAATATCCACTAGGTTACGTTCTGTATTTATTTCATTCATTTAAATTATAATTCAAGTTGCATATAATAAAAAGCACATATGTGTGTGACTGGCAAAACTCCACCATATTTATTTATAAATAATTAGCTTTAAAAGTAGAACTTGCTAAAATAAAACCACTGAAAATCATGAAGTTGCTTTTGACATTCAGTGTGTCTGAGCCATGCATTATTAGAAGAGCATATGCCAAAAGGCAGTTACAACTCCATCACAAAATGGGAAACACTGGCAATCTCCTTGCAAAAGCAGAGTTATTAACATGATGTGTCTCCTCTGCTGTAGAATCCAGCTCTAGTTCTCCAGCACTGCTGCCAACCAGGACTGCCACCTGCTGACCACCTTCCTCGCTAGGTCTCCAACTGCAGCAGTAAATAATTAGCAAAGGGGGTGTCAGATGATTAGATGCACTGAAAATATCCAATGTGGAAACAAGGTATAAGTTTCCTGGTCAAGGAAGAAATCTTTCATTATTTGTTTTAAGAAAATAGAAAAGTAAGAATTTTAATCAGCCCCAATGTATCACGCCTAAATAATGGCTGTGCTATTACTGAGCAATACTGCCAATTTACCTGTAGATGACCATAAGATATAAACCAAATTTACTGAGGAAATTTATATATTAAGGAGGAAGAAAGTAATTCCCCTAATGTTAAAATCTTTTATAATCATTAAAATAATCCACAAATTAAAATATTCCATAAATGTACTCTCAAAAGACAAAACACATTATTATTTTACTGAATTATGTTAAACTGCTTTAAAAAATTGTTCTGCTTTGTAGAAATAGCAATAGTATATTTCAGCCTTATATTTAGAAATAATACATGCAAGAATTCACAAAAAGAATTTAAAATATACATTACCAATATGATCTAAACCACAAAGTTAAATACAAATAAACACTATAATAATAAAATATTGAAGCATATTCTGAAATATAAACATGCTCTCTACTTCCAAGTTACTCTTTATTACTCAGTCCCTGTAAGGGACTGTAAACCCTGTAAACCCAAAGGGGTTTATTGTGTAAATCTGTAACAAAAAATATCTGAAGTACAGCTGAAATAAAAGATGAAAATTCAGACTCAACTTTAATATAACTAAAAGTATGTTACACCAACTACCATTTTCCCTCCTAACTTTCTTCAGTCTCTAATTATGTGACAACAGCAAAACCTATATAATTTTTGAAGCTGTCTACACTTTAAGACTCTTAATAGAATTGTAAATTGAAAGAGCAAACAAAGTCTCCCACAATGAGTCATACTTTGCAGTAATATTTTAGGAAGAAATCTTTCATGGTAACAGATACAGGTCCTGATATTCTCTCTGGAGTCACATTCCTCACACATGTCTGAATATTTAATATACTGACAAATCGTCATGATGACTCCCTTGTTCTTATCATATAAAATTTTTCAAGACAACCGTCATAGCATTCAACTAAGAAAGTGAAAATAATAACACAGTATCTCACTGCCTGTGCTCTTAACAAAATTCTCTATGGTTTTACAACCAAGGAAATACACATCAATCTAGCATTCCTAAAGTGTGTTTCCACCTTTCACACAACTAGAACTTGACAAATATGTTAATGTTGATTTGTACCATGAATACACACATTTACAAACACCCATCAAAAGTTAGTACATCTGCTATTTGATTATTTTTTGTGTACTGTAGTGTGTTCATTTTCAACTCTTTAGCATCATTTAGGTTCTTCGGAGCCTGAATATTACTTTTATATATGGGATAGAAGCAGGAACTCACTGCCAGAGGTGTTACAAAGAACAAAAAATTAGTTCTTTCACTCGAAAGATTTTTATCTCCTTCATAGGGTGTTCAGAGGCAAGAACTTACTGAATAAGTTGTTATCACTGTTTTTTACACTGGAAGTAAGATTACTTAATGTATTAATCTGATGATTCGAGGAGTAAAGTCCATAAGCTTATAAACACACCACAGGAACTAGGCTACTTTTCTTTTATACCTCAAATAAAAAGCAACTCTGTTTATCTTGAGAGATCTGAGAGATTTTCGTATCTGGAATATCTATTCTGTACCTTAGGCATTTTGATATATAATCTGGTACAAAAAATACTTCCCAGCATCAATCTGATCTCAAATCACACAACATCAGAACATAGATAAACTGATGTTTTTAACTTCTCACCAGATTAGTATATTGTCCTTTTAGGGAAGACCTCTCATCATTTCAAAATATATTACACACACTGAAGTGGATTATATAAACAAAGAAAAAGATAGCAATGCACTAACCACCCTAATGCACACGGTATCTGCTGTGATTTTCCTTTACACTGAGACAGCAGTATGAATTACAAGCAGGAGATCTGACAAATTATTATCTTATTTTCTGCTGTTGAGAATTTGTTATGATCCCTGTGAAGCAATATGCCTCAGCCTCACAATTTACCGATTTGGCTGTAGCACTGTCATTCCCCCATCAAGATGGTTTCCATACTCCCATTTCACTGCTCTTCCCTACCATTGATCGTGCCTGGTATGCATCTGACTCTGAGTACCCTGGGTGGTCTCATGTCAGATCTCAGTGATTAGAGTCTCCCTCCACCAGTTACCTTCTGGGGGTACTCCTCTCAGCTGTGCCCTTACATGCATCTGACAACTTTATTAGCTGGCTCTAAAACTGCTTTAGAACACCTTCATGGTTCACACAACCTTCCTCAAACAATTCCACCTTTGTAGTTGACTTAGAATAAATAATTCTCTGAACACACCACCTTTAATACTCAATAATAGGGTTGAAACAAAAAGATATTTCACATTATGTACAAGTCGAGGGTAAGTTTTCATGTATGGGCTCAAAAAATCAATCCTGGATTGATTTTTGTGTATATATTATTATTGTCAGAGGATTAATTGATGAATTTTTCATTTGATGAGTCAAGTGAAACAGGCTCCAAAGCATACAGTGAGGAGAATTTTAATTTACTCTGCTTCTTAGTGCTAAGCTGCAACACTATCAACTGAGACATTTCCTTAGATTTTTCCTGATCAAAAACAATGCAAAGAGTGCAAAGTTGAATTTCTGAGTACATGCACATCCCACATTAAAACTTGTCTAAATTAGAAGTTTCTCAATAGTTTTTCAATTTGCTTTTTTTGAAAGCACCCTTTAGTTTTTAAAGGTCTATGCAGATTTTTCCACTTACCATCATTACAACATGTTTGAAATTCAGACTTTGGAAAAAACAAATTCTAGATTAACACAACAAGTCTCAATTTAACAGAAAGTATAAACTCCCATTTCACTTTTCCTATAGTAGATTTTTTTACCACTGCTTTTAATGGCAAAAAATCCAAACTCTCACAATTTAAGTTTACCTTTTTGTGTTCTAAACTCTGCATTAGAAGTTAATCTTTCAAATTTCAGTGCACTGCAGTGTTTTGGTATAAAAACACTCAAATTATGAAATTGGTTAAGCTCAAGAGTCCCTCTAGCTTATCTGCTGAACACCATGGGCCAGAAATGTTGTGTACAGGTAAAAAAATGCAGTGTCTATTTGTAAACTGGCATTAAGGTATCACCACACATTAAACTCATCCAGTTCTCATTGGTTCCACATGAAATAGTGGTTTTGAAACAGCAGAAGGGTTCACTGCTTGCTCTGATTTCCAGACAAGTCTGCAAGGGTTTACTCAAGACCCTGACACATCTGGAGTATAGGAGATGCAACTGTATTTTCCCAGGCCAGGAAAGGAAGCATAAAAGATAGCACAGGAAGGTCCCTTATGATCCAGCATGAGCCTCCTGAAAAGTTTAGGCAGGTTTGCTTGAACTTTAGAAAGCAAATCCAGTGCAGGACAGGCTACAATCACAAACAAACACCAGCAAAACAAGGGTGCTCAGTTACTGTGGATGAAAGGATAACCAGAAGCCAGGATCATCTCATAGCTAAGACAGAGAGCACATAAATATACAGATTTTCCCAAACTGTCACAAATTTTCTTGGGCTGTAATCTTCCAGCATCCTTCTATAGAGAGATCCACATAGCACAGGGACATAGCAATTCTTAACTGCTATTTAACATGGGCATTTCAGCAACACTCAGGAAGTTCCACAAGAAACAATGCTGCTCTGTACACAATGCTGTAGAAACACACCAGAAGTCTTCTCTCCCACAAAATAACATCCAAATGTGTGTTGAAATCCACAGAGAAAGTATCACTAAATGAGACAAAATAAGAATGACCAAGGTAAACACAGGAGCAAAAGAAAGAGGCATTAAAGACAAACTAGATGCTCTAGAAGTACAATCAGTTTAAAGATCAAGCTTAGAACTGGTCTGCAAGTCAGTATAACCATTCTCCATGGTATCTGAAAAGACATGACAGTCAGGGTAAGTCCCAGGTGACTGGAAAAAAGGAAATATTGCACCCATCATTAAAAAAGGGTAGCAAGGAGAATCTGGGAACTACCAACTTGTCAGCCTGACTTCTGCCTGGTAAGATCATGGAACAGTTTCTCATAGAAGCTATACTAAGGCACATACAGGACAGGGAGGTGATTCAGGACAGACAGCATGGCTTTCACAAGAAAAAGTCCTACCTGACCGATTTAGTGGTCCTCTGTGATGGAGTGACTACATCAGTGGACAAGGGAAGGGTACAGACATCATTTATCTGGACTTCTGTAATGTTTTTGGCATGGTCCCCCACAGCATCTTTCTCTAAACTGCAGAGAGATGGATTTGATGAGTAGACTGTTAAACAGATAAGAAAGCAGTTGGACAGTCTCATCCACAGGATAGTGGTCACTAGCACAGAGTCTAAATGGACAACAATGACAAGCTGTGTCCCTCAGGAGTCTGTGTGAGGACCACTGCTATTTAATATCTTCATTAATGACATAGATTAAGAGATTGAGTGCACCCTCAGCAAATATGCAGATGATACCAACCTGAGTGGTACAGCTGACACTCCTGAAGGATGAGATGCCATCCAGAAAGGCATGAAAAACCTCAAGAAGTGGGCCCATGAGAATCTCATTAAGTTTAATATGGCCAAATGCAAGGTGATGCAACTGGGTTGCAGCAACCCCCAGTATTAAAACAGGCTGGGGGATGAACAGATCAAGAGCAGCCTTGCCAACAAAGACTTGCGGTTGCTGGTGGATGAGAGACTGGACATGAGCCATCAGTATGCACTTGCAGCCCAAACAAACATGTCCTGGGCTGCATCAAAAGCAGCATGGCCAAGAGATGAAAGGAAGTGATTCTGCCCCTCTACTCTGTGCGGGTGAGACCCCACCTGAAGGGCTGCATCCAGCTCTGGGCCCCCCAGCACAGGAAGGACATCAACATGTTGGAGGAAGTCCAGAGGAAGCCACAAGGATGATCAGAGGGATGGAGCACTGCTTCTGTGAAAAAAGACTGAGATAATTGGGATTGTTCAGCATGGAAAAGAGAAGGCTAGGTGAGGCCTTCCAATACCTGAAGGGTGCTGACAAGAAAGACGGAGAGGGGTTTTTTACAAAAAATAACTGCTGTTACTTCTCAGACATATTGAATATGAAAATATGATACTAGCCTTCAATCTCTGAGTACTCCTTTTGATCATTTTACTACATGGCTTCTTTTGCTCCACTGAAACCTCTCACTCGAGTTCTCACTCAACTTGCTCACTCAAATTACTCAAACAACATATTGCCATGCCAAATCTCAGCTCTTGTCTGTACTTCTGCAGTCCATGAAATGAGATACTACTGTTATGGCTTTTCTTTCACTTCCCTAGTGGCCACCTTCATGCCAACTTTTTGGGTTATAATCCTCTCTTTTGCAGTGTCTCACTATTTGATTGGGCTTACCTTTATCATCCTCACCTACTATCACTCAGCCCCATTCATTCTCATGTTATTACTACACTCAACACTGATGACACTCACCTCTGTTTTCCTTGACCACAACATCATACAAGAATTCTTGACAACTCTGTTAAAAGCTTTGTGCATCTACCAAAGGTTCACATTACAGTACCTAAATGGAACAGCCTAAGTTCTTCATAAAATCTAAGGGAATTTTAAAAGTTAAAGTTAAAATCCAAGCTTCTAAAGTTACACAGTAAAAAATCTTACCCTATGTTCTAATTCATACTCCAGTAATTTTCCAAATGCTACTTTTATTGGTATAAGTTGAGCTTACAAAACAATGTGTACCTTAGTTTTGGCTTCATGCACAGTCTGGTTTAAGCATTATCATGATGAGTTTATTAATTAATGTACTCTTCAAGAACAAATGAAGACAAAATTTTAGTCACCAAATCCACATTATCAGCTTCAGATCATCATGACAATGTGTTCAGTCCTTTTATCTATCCTCTGAAAGACTTTTACTACCTACAAGCTCCTATTTTGGGCCATCCCGTCAATCCAAAATACCATCTTCTACCTCTCTATTGCCATAGAAATCAACCTGAGACAACTCACTCCTGCTTTTAATACCTGACTTGAATAATAGCTTCCCATCTTCTGAGTTCCCTCTTCCATGTTATCCTACAATACTGTCCTCATTTTGCTATTTTGAAGCCTTCCCTCACTGCATTCTGACAGCCAGATTATTTTATCTTTTTCACGTACTCCTGATTACAACAAATACCTGTCATGTCCACTTAAGTAAGAAAATCACTTCAAGTAATATTTCACAATCAAATACGGAACATATTAAGTACTGAGATGCATACAATGTATGCAGCCAACATACATTCTTCTAATCCTTTCCATTATTTCACCCTACAATAATATTGCTGGTAATTTCCTAATGACAAACAGGTATGTATAATGTTACTGATGCATGTAAACAGGTCATGGCATCTTAGCAAGTCAATCCTTTTGAAAACTGCACACCTGTTTTCTGGACAGAAGTACACTTTATGTGGTTTTGGTAGTTTTTAATAGTTATTTTTACTTTTTTATTGGATTTTGGCTTGTTTTTTTTCGATTTTACAGTTTTTCAGTTATTATAATAGCGCATATTGAAAAAAGATACTGAAAAAGTTAAGATGCATAAGATGGATATCAAATATATTTTGCATGTGAAAGTTTTTGCACAGTGAGATGTGTGCTGATGGAGGCTGAAAACCTGTTATCTTAACAACACCTGTAGTCTGCAAAAGAACTGCAACAGACTTTCCATTGGTTTTTTTAGGTCTGGAATGACCATACACAGGCATAATTAAGAAAATTCAATCTTCACAATCATTCAATCCTTTGTCTGCCATATAACTGCTACCAAGAGAGGTATCTGGGGAAGCCAGATACTCTGCTACCTTTACGTTCAATGATGGGAGAGGTGAATATCCGGAAGGTGATTCTGAGCACCTGATATTGGATAGGTGCTCTAAAGGGCTTCCGAAAGAGACTCAATCTCCACAACAGCAGCTGGGCACAGGCCAAAACTGATGCAACTTCTATTCTTATTTCTCGCTATGCTCTCCTGTCCCTTTCTTTGTGCTTGCTTTAATATCCATCATACATGGACAAAGTCATCTGATAAAGTGCAACTGCCCGACAGAGAGGAAAGTGCTGTCAGAGTGAGGAGAGAAGAGAGCTGGAGTCTCTTCATCTCTGCCATCACAAGCTGCTAATTTAGTGCAAGCAGAAACGCAATCCCACAGTCTCAGGTAAATTTCCCAAGGATAGTGTAGATACCTCACAGCATCTACAGATCCAGATTTCTGGGATCAGTCCTTTATGGCGTGTGCTCAATATCAAGCGAGATGTCTACATGAGTGCAGAGAATTAAGACCAAGACAAGTTGATAGAAAATCGCTGAGCCCAAGGACCACGTCAGAAGTGAAAGTGAAAAGTTACAAGACTTAACACCTGTCAGTGCCTGCAGTAACAGGGAAAGTAGCTAGTGCAAGATCAGCAGTCGAAAGCGTGATCACTGGATGAGCAAAGAACTGAAGCTGATTAGTAGAAAAAACCTCATGTTCTACACTGATAGGTTCAAAGATGAATGCCAAAAGCTGATAGGACCAAGCAATGCTTAGCTATGAAACAAAACAAAACTGAGTTCTGTACAGAGACTTGTGATAAGAAATAAACAATTTTCATTCTTGCTTCACCACACCAAGAATCCCGCTTCATTCCCTACACATGTGTAACATCAGGAATACTTACAAACAAAATCAATGGTGATTCAGTTCCTAACACTAGAGGATGTAAAATATTATCAAAAGCCACTTCCTATATATCACATATATTTAAAGAACCTTTTTTACCCCATGTAAGCAACTCTGGAATTTAATTTTTCACACCAAATGTTTTGTAATCATTTTTCACTATTAAATGAATACTGAGAAGTACCCAAAAGTAGGACAAATACTACTGTACTTCTCACAAAACTGAAGCAACTGAAAACACACCTTGCCAAAAATGTCATTAAACTTTCATACATAATACAAATACTAGCAGTGAAGTTGCAACCCGAAAAAAAATGAGATTTAAAATGAAATTACTACCCTGTTACTTATAAATCAAAGGAAAGTGATTTCTTGGAGTTAAGCTGCTTCTTATCAGACCAGCATAAGATTGCATGCTGAACTTTCTAAGGCCTAGCTGTGTAACTTTCAAACACACTATAAAACTTTAACTATGGAATTAAACTGATAGCAACGACCTGATAAAATTTCAAGAGGTTGTTTGAGGGTCAGGCTGTTAGAGCCACAAACCAACTTTGAGGCCATTCATCCCATCTTTAACCTGTGCTGCACAGGACACTTGTTTGGAGACAAGTTTCTGCCTTTGCACCATTTTCATCTGAGGGTTCCATTTGAGTTTTAATCTGGGCTGCTATTTTTGCTCTGTGAGCACAACTCACAATCAGTTTGAATTTGTCTAAAGGGATAGAAACATTCAGGGTGGGAAGAGAGGAAAAGAGAAAGAAGAGGTGCTTCTTAAATAGAGAGCATCAAGGTAAAGAGAATTGCCATCTGGAAGGAACGTATTGTATTACAGCTCTAATTTGTATGTCAAATGCCATGCACTATTTTTGAATATATTTTCACAGAAAAGTCCCAGCTGCCCTTTCCTGACACAAAAGTGTCCACTGGCCGTGGATCCTCACTGATTCTGAAGGGAAAACCTGTTACTTCCCCAACACAGACAGTTAATATGAAAATGCTGAAAGAAACAAACTAGCAGGCCACAGTTTAAGCTTTGGTGCCTAATCCCTTATTCTTTAAAAACTAAACTTCATAAGAAATGCCCAGACTCCTAACTACGCTGAATGCAAAGACATAAAGTAGTTAATACAGATCATAAGAACGTCTCAACAGAACCAAGAAATGACCACCACAAACAATTACTGTGAGAAGGTAAACAAGCTTCACACAAATAATCCCTAAATCCACATACCAGGACTGGGAGACGTAGTAACAACATACTCACCTGTTTAAACATGAAAAAAAGAAAAAAAAAAAGGAAGAAAAATATATGAACAGACCCTAAATGCCAACATGTCAAATAATAAAAACATACTTATTTCCTTTACAGCACTGCTATTTCTGATGATATTAAGAGAGAATCATCCTTTTTTACTATATTCTTTGAAAATTTCTTTCCTAGGTCCCTGCTCACCACCAGGCTTACACCACAATTCATCTCCTGAGATCAAGCTGCAGATCTCCCTTCCAGACCAGGTAAGAGCAAACCCACCAAGCTAAGAGATAAGAAAAGACAAACAAGGTGGAGGAAAACACTAAAATTAAAAGACAGTGAAAGACTGGGAAAAGAGCATTCAAAAAAGCATTCAGGTAAAATAAGCTTTACAGAGGTTTGAGGAACACATGACTATTGATAAATCTATGAAACTTTTTTTGAAGGGATATAAGCTTTCCTAAGTTTGTTACCTTATATTGCTCAAATTTCTTAAATAGTTATCACAACTTTTATTTTTTGCCAAATTATTCAATTGCTATTAAAAAATCCCATAATTTGGAAACTATGTCATTCCTGTATGCGCAAATGAAAAGCACACTTCTTCATTTTTGTTATCTGATACTTGTCTTAAGCTATCCTTTAGTAATTATGACATTATTGTGTTATCAGCTAACAGTCTTGCAGTCACTGGATTTTACTTAACAAACTTAGAGCCCTCTAGGGGCTCTAAAACACTATTTCTACATAGTCTAATGACTATTTCTAATCATTAGCATTATCAATTACCTATTAAACCTTGTAATTTCATTGAGAGGAACATCCTTTGATATTTCCAAATAATCAAACAGACACTCTGCAATCTCACAAAGTAACCTGGGCTGCTTTTAACAATCATATTTCAACCTGCAAAACAAGCGATTCTGTTCTAGAAGCATCAATAGCTGCTCTCACTCCTCCACTGCACAATCTGTTGTAAGGCAGACATCCAAAGTCATCTCAAAACACTGTATGAGTGTTGATTTAAAGGTTAACAAGTCATCTCCTTTTTTTTTAGCTTCTCTCCCCATGTCTCCTGCTGGAGTTGCTCAATTAACTTTCAAAAATTATCTGATATGCAGACTCAGAGTTAACTTAAAGCATAAAAGTATGCAACTGTTCCCACAGTAGCAGCAGTTTTGACTCCCCACCCTCCTGAACCCAACATCTGGCAGAATGCAACTGCAGGCTGAGGTACTTGGGAAAGGACACCTCAAAAGTCACATCTACAGCAGTCCTACCTGGACAGACCTGGTCAGATGCTCTATACAGCTGTGCTAGTCCAAGCACAGAAGACAATTGCCAGCTTCAATGATGGGCACAACAACATCCATCTGCACCTGTCAATCTACAGGACACCTCATTCCGATCCTCAAGTTCTTTCATCTGGATTTTTTCTCCCATGCTAAACTTTCCATACCATTTGCATCTAGCCATTTACATCAGTCATGGTTTGGACCCATGCCTTAAAATCACCTCTCTGGACTGTTCCTATTGCATGGTACATTCCCACCAAATAGAGTGAGTGCCCAGATACAGGATTTAGGATTAAAATATTCACTGCTAACAACATGTTCCTTATTTCCTCAATTTTTTCTAATTCTTCACAGCAGAATTTCCAAATGTCACCTAGCTCGTCTCATTTATTCACTTGCTGCCTATCAAATTAGGTGAGAAAAAGCATAATTATTCCTATTGGCTATAGGTACATCTTTCCATTAACAGGGTTTCCTTAAAATACTCTAAAAACTTGGGTTTTAATTGCATTTATAGAAGCATTTAGGTTGCAAAAGACCCCTATCAGCAAGTCAAACTATTAACACAGCACTGCCAAGCCCATCACTAAACCATGTCCCAAAGTGCCACATCTATATTGTCCCTCTGGCAATGATGACTCCACTACTGCCCTGGGTAGCCTGTGTTGGGGCTTGACAACATTTCTGGTCAAGAATTTTTTCCTAATATCTGAACTAAACCTGCCCTGGGTACAACTTGAGACTGTTTCCTTTTGTCCTTTCACTTGTTACCTGGAAGAAGAGACCAATTCCCACCTGCCTACAGCCTCCCTTCAGGTAGTTGTAGAGAGCGATAGAAGTCCCTCCTGAGCCTCCTATCCTCCAGGTCGAACACCTCCACCTCCATCAGTCACTCCTCATCAGACTTGTGCTCCAGAACCTTCCCCAGCTCCACTGCCCTTCTCTGGATTCACTCCAGCACCAAAACTGTCTTTCTTGTCATGAGGGGTGCAAAACTAAACACAAGATTTAAGGTATGGACACATCACTGCTGTGTTCAGGGGGACAATCACTGCACTGGTCCTGCTAATTTTGCTGAAGGACGGGATGCTATTGACCTTTTGGTCACCTGCTCACACGGCTGGTTCAAGTTCAGCCGCTGCTGACCTGCACTCCCAGGTCCTTTTCTGCTGTGCAGCTTTCCAGCCAATATTCTTCCAGCTGCACACTTCATGGGGTTGTTGTGACCTGAATGCAGAAGCTAGCACTTCACCTTACTGAATCTCATACCACTGGCCTTGGCCCATTGATACAGACGTGAACTCACTTTCTTATTCATTTCCTTACAGAAAAGCTGGTTTCTCCCAGGTCTTTGTTGTCCTTGTAATGGCCAATGAAAAAATACTTCACTGCTATTATAGATTTTATTTTCCTTTCTTTGCTATTTAATACACTTTGCTTTAACAGAGGCTTTAAAATTTCCTAATAAGACGGTAGGTCTCTTTTCTCCTTCCATAGGCTTCTTGAAAAAGATATTTGAATATGATGTGTGATTATAACCATTGCTCATTTATGCATTACATCATATTCATACTCAATAGTTAATCTGAAGCTCAAACATACACAACTATGAACACGCTGTCGCTAATCAATTAAAAGTCAAGCTTACATTTTGGAATAAGCTGTTTTTTTGTTTTCCTCAAACTTGCATCCACCTCTTCTCTCCAAAACGAAGAACACTGAGAACATATATATGATGGTCAAAGCAGAAAAGTTTTGCCAAATTATTTCCTATAACTTCCTACACAATCTCTTGAAAATTGTTTAGGACATCTCCTCAGTGTAAAATTTATGCAGGTAGTTTTCTCCTAAGATTTCCACAATAATTTTCAAAATTGCTATTATGTACCTCTTTTTTCCTTTCTTATCTACTACATCTCCAAGTTAAAATATTTTTACATACAATCAATATTATTTTTTATTATATAACTACCCACGTAGTAAATAACAGAGGACTATAAGGGAGAGGAAGAACAGAAAAATTTTAGTCCTTGGTTTTGGGCTCTCTTTCTCATTTCTGCTCCATGCCTTGCCCAAGCTCCTACAAAATGGGCAGATTTCGGCTCTTCATTTTCTTGCGTAAGACTTACCAAACTGTTCTGTAAATTCAGTTTGGAATATCTTATAAATAGTTGCAGAAAAGGAAAACAGGCTTTTTAAGTCTTAAGAATAAAGCTCCTAATAATCCAAATTTTTTACATGGACTTTAAACAAAATGTAACTTCCTTTACTCAGAGTGAGCAGTATTTCTCTACAAAAATGGCAGCTGATTACAGCATTTCTTATGCAACATTTAGTTTGAGGTTTGGACATTTCTGCAGATCAGCTCTACCATTCTACACAGACACATTCTACCCTTCAGGATTTTTGTATCTAGGAGGTGAACCATTTGTGCACAGTGAATTATCTACAAAACAAGAATTTGATGTCCAAGAAACAGAATATAGCAGCAATTTTTGGAGTAATTTTTAGCCATGTGTCATGGATTTCTGTGATTAGGTTTTTTTGATATGAGGAAGAATGGCTTCTGTTGGAAGCTGCTAGAAGTTTTGAAGTTTTCCTCTATCCTATAGAGCAGAGCCAATGAGGGTCAGCTCCGAGGAAAAGTTCCTGCTTCTTGTCGGGGTACAGAATCACGTGAACGAGGATAGAGCAAAAAGAATGAGGAAAAACCAGCACTGGGCAAAGAGCTCTCAAGACCATGCAGAGACTGATGGATTTTTTAAAAGGAAAAAGTTTTCACTGTTCAGACAGTTAGACAGATGTTCGACGTATTAGATCAGTAGTTATCACGTTTCTATTACTGTTGTATTGTTCAAATGTTAAAATTGGTTAACCTACCCCTGGTTACAACACCATGATTGGTTAACGTATCCCCGGTCCCCTACTGGCTAGTCAGTGGTGCATTGCACCACCACCTTATAAGGCTAGCCACTCCCCAGTTTTCCCTTGTATGTTGCAATCCCTCCCTTCCTTCCCTTTTGTGTCGCACTCCACCCTAACTCCACCCTCAACTCATCCGAAGTTCTTGAACCCTCTACCCTCACCCTATAAAAGTCTGCTGCACCCCTTAATAAATGGTCATTCCTGTTTCAACCCTTAATTGGAGTGGCTCATCCCTTTTTTCCCCCGCGGAACGCGACAGCTTCTGAATCATTAAGTGACACCCCTATGTGAAAACATATTTAAGAATGGAGGAGTTGTTGCGCAGTTGGAAATTGGCAGCCATGGATTAACAACATCACAGTGCAGGCACTTAGGTCAGTGCAGGAGGGACAAGCAGGGATTGGGACTCCATGGATTATACACTGAAATAAAATTTATCTTGCATACAATACTATAATAACCCATTTTAAAATTAAATATATTAAACTCAAGTGAAAACCAAAGGTAGTCTTTCCACCATTTACTGAAGGGATGCCAGAAACATCTGCAGTGCCACCTAAAATTAATTTTATGACAGTCATGTATTCTGGTAAAAAAAATCTACTCAAAACATTACTCTTTGAACACTTCTGAGCTAAAAGTTCATTCTTTCACTTGTTAGCAGGATGAATATTCTATATTCATTTATTTAGTTAAAATATACATAGGCATACAAGTAGTTGAACTGCAGAGGTGTGCTAATACTTGGGAAATAATTATACGTAACTTTCTACGTCACCTACAATGATGAGATTTTAAAAGAAAGAACACTTAACACTTCACAGTGGAAATGAAAAAGCACAATATTATGATTAATTTTGTACAATGAATTGCTGACATACAATACATGTCATCATTGGATGGATAACTTCTAATATTTTCCATAAAAATGGAAACATTATCACCAGTATGCAAAATCAGAAAATCCTGAGGCCAGCTATGCACTCACCTACATTTATCAAGAGGTATCACTGCCATCCCCACAGTCAAGTTAGCCACACTGAGACCTCCATGATTAGAGCTGGCATAAGGGCAAACTAAGAGCATTGTTCCTGACACACTACCTCTTTTGAGAAGAACTTTCAGTGTTCCCTTTCAAGCTTTTTTCTTAGAACTGAATGCTCCATTCTAGCTATGGGTTCCAATGGTAAAGACGCAGAAAAGGCAGGGTCCATACACAGTCTTTAGCCACTTCTATAAAGTCTACATTGTAATAGTGAAAAATTTTAAGATGCAAAGAAAGACAGATGTTCAAAACAAAGTTGCAAAGCACTTATATAATAATTAGATCAATAAATAATAATAATATTAATATGATTTTAACCCTCATCTGCAAGAAAATTATTTTGGTACAGCAAGAATTTGAACACTTTCTCATCCTTTCAATTGCTAGTACTTTTTCTAGTTATTTTTTCACTTGTACATTTGTACTAAGAGAAATCATCCATATCTATTTCAATACACTTTTGATGCCAGTATTTAATTTCCTAAGTGAAGTATCAAAAGCTAACATTAGTGAAAAAAATTAAAATTACCACACTTGGGATTGCCTGTGTTTATACAAAAAGCTAACAAAAAAAAATCACCACCAACAAAAAGTAAGCAAAAAAAGTAGTGGTACAAAACATTTTGGGAATCCTAACAGAACAAAAGCTGCCTTTGTAATTGGACTGCAACAGCCCAAGAAGCTTTCAAGGTGACACAGTTGTAGAGGGAAAAGGGAAGGGCCATATCAGTGGCTGGGGCAGAATGTCTAATCTAGTGTTCAAAGGCCACCATTCCCAGCACATGGCAGTTGGCCTAGCAGGATTGACATTGGGGAACTCGCTCAGCAAGTACACCAACCTCTGAATGGTGGGAGTTTCTCCCAGCAGCTGCCTGAATGTCAATCAGCTGAAGGAGAATGTTACAGGGGTCACAGTTTGGGGCTGGTTCTCTATGCCTGACATTTCTATCCATTAGTCAGAAAGACAATTGAGAGAGACACAAAGCCCAAGTATTATCATAGTCCCATTCAGTGCTACAACAAAACTGAGGGGAGTGGAAAAGGCCTCTAGACAAAATGATCAACAGAACAACACAACCTATGCTTCTCAAAGGAAGAACCAGTAAAGCGCCACAGCAATGCCAGCAGTCCCAGGCTATGGGGACAGCAACAGCTCTGCAAGGGAAGGTTAATCCCACACAAAGACATTATTTTTCAGTTCAGCACTAAATTTCAGTATAGCTTATTTCTAAGCCCAACTGAACATCCACGTTTGATCTTGTGACCAATGCCCTTTCAATGTGAACAGTCCAGGTTTAAAAAATTCTAGAAGGCAATTACAAGTCACAGGAACAGTGGTAGAACATTATAAATTAGAAGATTCATAATTTGGTTATAAAAAATAATTTATATGATTAGAATATCTGTTGACCTGTAAATCCATGAGACAGAGGCTAATCTAGATGATAAACTCTAATATTCAAGGAATAATTTTCTGACAAAACCACAGCTAGGACAGCCTTATCACACAGGTTGACAGTCTTCACCATTGTACAGCAGGCAAGTTAAAAACAGTGTAGTTTTGCAAACAAATAAAATATGCAAAATACTGGCATTTAGACAGGGAACTTGGTTTAAATAAGCTAAACAGAGCAAAATTATTTGAGATCTACTTTTGGCTTTGATACTCCTCCACTGTCAAACAAATTACTTAACTTACTTTGACTATACATGTTATCTTCAAGACAGGATTTGTAATTTTTACTAAAATACTCTTATATATAAAAGGATGAAACATCATGCATGGTAAACGTTAGCATAAACCCCATGGTTAATACAGGCTAACTAAATAACTCCGCATTAAAATCTGAGTACAAACTGATGTCAAAAGTTTAGTAACCTACAGAGAGAGGCATTCAGGATCTAAAAATAATGAGCAGATACTTGTGAACGGACAAGAGAAACTGAACATCGGCTGGCAATAGAGTTTGTCAGGAATTGGAATTCCAGTAACAATTCCAGCCCTTCCCTTAAGGGAAGCTAGGGTCGTGGAGGTCAGTGCCACTTGGGAATATTCACCACCAGGTCCTCATGCATA
Organism: Campylorhamphus procurvoides; assembly: GCA_013396655.1. Classification (NCBI taxonomy): domain Eukaryota; kingdom Metazoa; phylum Chordata; class Aves; order Passeriformes; family Dendrocolaptidae; genus Campylorhamphus; species Campylorhamphus procurvoides. The sequence goes on from WBMV01008163.1 coordinate 224,109, forward strand.
AACAAGATACAAACTAACAAAATTGCATATTCCCCTGAAAGAAGCGAGTCTTGAGACCCACATCTCCTTGAAAACAATGAATACAACATATACTTGTGAATGGTTTATTTCTGTAACTATGCCTACAGGTTTCATTCAATACTGTCCCTCACTGGTAATTTCTACTATTCAACCTCTCCTTTGCATTAGAAAAGGGCATTGGTACACCAGTAGGATTTTACCAGTAGGATTAGACGCTCAGTTACGCAAAAATGTTTGTAAACCTAACACAAGAGATACTTACATACCAGAGCATGAACATTTCATGGGAACATTTCTCACAGAAACTAAAATTGGATTTCTTACCCTCTTAATCTAAAATTCAGAACAAATAGCTTACAACTCAAATAGGTGAAATAAAAATCTCTTTTGTTTCTACGTAATTCATTGACACAAACTAACACAAATAGCAAATTCTGACTGAACAAATGTGAGAAAAAATCCAGGGCTGTTTGTTGCTGCAAATTTGTCCCTCTGTAAGATTTCTGCCTGTGCAGTGGCAAACACAACTTTAAAGGTCTGTGTGCATGGCACAAGTGACATACTAGAAAAGAAGTATCTTCACAGAGTTTGAGAGGTGGTGATTTCTGCTTGGTTGCATGGTCAGATTTTTTTCAGGAAGGAATATTTTTCTAGTTTTTCAAGACATATAAAGAAATGAGAAGTCTGCATACCTCCATAAGTCAGGGCTATGGACTTTGAAAGTAAAAAAAAATTCCTGAAAACTTTTACTATTTTGTATTAGTATCCACCATGTATAAATTAATGCTAAGTTTTATACACAAATGAGGTTGATAGAAGGTGTTTTTTCATGTGATGGATGATACGGGAGGAGGCAAGTCAAAGAGTTAAAATAAAACCCTGAAGTGATTGAAATAAAAATAAGGCTTACATTATACATATTTGGTGCACCACACATTTACAAGAATATATACAAGTGCCACCTGTGCACCCCTATAGTCTGTAACCATTCAGTACTTAAAGAGATATGGTTAAAACAAAAAAGAAGGTAAGATCAGGTTTTATTGTAATGAATCTCATTTCTGAATGATATAAATGTTACTCAGAGTTGTTACATTAGTTATTATTAATACCTATCATTCACAAAGTACTACTAAGAATTTTCAAGGGGTAACTTAAAATTATGCAGATCAAACAGCAATGCAAAAGTAAGCACTATAAATGCACACTCTCTTATTGCATAAAGTCAATAGTCTGTAGCTCGACAGAAAGCAGGACTAGACTCTTCCTTTGCACAGTTCATTTTTTACAGCTGCTCTTCAGTTTGCTCAAATATATAACACCACTATAGTCTATTCATTTCCCTGTAAAAGCAGATTTATCAAGAATAAGATATTATGTCTCTGAAAAAAAAAAAAAGTAGATCTCCCTTAACTAAGACCAGGCAATGGAAAAACCCCAAAATATATAAGAGATCACCTCATAAGGGATGAAATCAAAGCATGAAAAAATGAATGGCTACAAATTAATATCCAGAAACTGTGCATATAAAAGTGTATTGAGAAAACCAGAACTTTAGTCCTGGTCTTAGGTAACTTTTGAATAGTACTGCTGTTTCCCGTACACTCTTCCTCAAAATTGGTCACTGCAAATCTTCAAACCATGTCAGGGCTACCCTATTCCACCAAAATAGCAGATAGCCAACAGCAAACAGTTTGCTACACTTTCACTGCTGATCCATTTCAGTGTACTTTGAATGTTTAGGGCTACCTAGGAAAAAAGATGATGTTGTTCTTTGGAGATGGAAAGCTGTTACACAGTTTTATCCAAAGAAACTCAAAAAAGTATACTATTTTTCAACAATCCTCTCTCTTTATAAGACTAATATCACAGGACACATGACCTTCCACTGGAGTCCACTGGAAAATGTTATTTTTTCAGATTTTGTATATCAAGAAAATATATTTTCATAATACACTCTCGAAACTTCAGCTTCTGTTCTAGTATGAGTAGAAGAAATAAATCCAAAAAACAGACTTTTTCAGATATCATTAGTACTCAGTGTTCTTTTCCATGAAACAGAGGAAACTGCATGACACTAGAGATGGATGAACTACAGGTTCTTGAGAGGAAAATAAAATAAAATAAAAAACTAACAAAAAAAAGCATGTTTTCCTATCAACACCTACAGTTTTTGTTTAACTAAACTGGTATATTGGAAATAATAACAGAGACACTGGCTAAGGTGTCAGGAGAAAGGAATGGCATTTTTAGGCTTGTCACAAATTTTTTGAATAGCCAGTGTAAGAGGATTAATTTCCCTGCACCTGTTACTGCATCTCAGTGACCACTACATGTGAAATGTGTTTAATTCCTTTTTTCTTCCCTTTAAGAGTCTTCTCAGAACTGGGGCTATGCATACTCATTGCATCAAGCACAGTGAATTCCCCCACCTTGCCTGTAATCTCCCCATAAATGTTAACATTGGGTAGGAAAATAATTTAAAAAATATACTTTGAAATAAGAATCTGATTCAGTTTCAGATTCAAAATCATTATATCAAAATGGTCTAAGCACTGTCACTTTTCAGAGATAGTCAGAACGACAGACACTAGCCAAAGAACATTTCTCTTTCATCTCAACACTTTAAAAGATCTTTCTGCATCAAAAGTTCAAAAATCTAAACAGCTCTGCCAGAAGTCAACGCATTTTGATTCAGAAACTTTGACAGTGGAAAGTGCAGGTTATCTCTTCAGGGTGGCAGCCTAAGAAGAGCAGACTTCATCTTTACAGACTATGACCTCTTTTAGACCAAAAAAGGTGTTTCAACATCTACAGTTTGGAATGCCATCCATAAAAGGCAGCACCAAGCACAGCAAAGGCTTCTAAATGCAATCCCTTATTGGATCTGCAGGGGTCTGAAGGGTCTGTTCATGCCACTCAGCCAATTGGACACAGCCCTCTTAACTTCCTTTTTCTCTCTCCAGAGCTCTGTTTTTCTTCCTGCTCCTTCCAACATGCAATGTCAGCAACCGGACAGCAACACCCAAAGTCACCTGAGAAGACAGTACAGCTCTCAATGTTGATTGTTTTGGTCAATCAAGGACCACACTTCCTAACTCCATTTGTGTCTGCAATGACAGGAAAAGCACTGGTTTTTCCTCTGCATCCAGACAGGTTGCATCAAAGCTTTTTTGAAACATAATGACTTCTTGGCCTCCCTCAGTCACTTTTCCCTAGGCTCTGCTGTTCTATAACTTTCCATCATAATTTTCTCTTTTTTTCTGGTTTTTTATTGATACCACATGACAAACTGGGTTCCTATCTTTTCCTCATGTACAAGGGATAGCAGCCATGCCCATTCATGTACTCTCATGAGAGAAAAATACACTTCTTGGTTTTGAATATTTTAAACTTGCCCTTCATTCAAGCAACTTGATTTTTACTACCTCTGGAGAAGTAACTTTATTCACTATCACAGAATCATAGAATCAGCTGGGTTGGAAGAGACCTCCAAGATCAAGTCCAACCCTTGATCCAACCCCTCTGTGATTACTGGATCACAGTCTCATTTTAAAAACCTCTAGGGACAGTGAATCTCCCACCTCTCTAGACAGGCTATTCCAAAGCCTGATTACTCTCTCTGTAAAAAAATTTATTCCTAATATCTAACCTAAACCTTCCCTGGCAGAGCTTAAGCCCATGCCCTCTTGCCCTATTGCTGATTCTTTACATCTATTTGTATCCCACAATAGCTACAAGGTAGCTATAAGGTATTACACCAGGCTGCCTGCTTTCCTACTAATCTTTATTAAAATGTCCTCATCTTCCTTCTCTGCAAGTACCCATTCACCACATTGCATGCTGGTGGAGTTTGTAAATCCCATTATACTTGAGAGGTCCAGAGGCATGTACTGCCCTGATGTCAGCACACCATAATCACTTAGTCTAGTAGCTCTAATTGCCCCTCAAACAAGAGATTCCCTCTTTTGGGAAGTGTGGTTAGACAGGTCAACACTGAAGTATTTCAGCGTAAGGTTCTGGAAGTGTCAAGGAGTTGTGAGTCAGAACTGAACCTGAACATCTTGTCTTACATGATACCAGCTAAGATTATCCAAGAACTGGACTGCAATCAGGTTGCAGCAGCACTGCATAATTTTATTTACTTTTTACCAAATGGTAAGTCTTCGCATATGAGGTAGTGCACAGTTGAAGGACAAGTAAGTGACTCTGAACTCATATCCAATAATCCAGCTACTTCAGTGATCATCTTCTAATGTCACATTTTAATGCTTGACTACTATTCTCAGACCTAGGGGTGTTCCACTAATTCCTGAACTACGGAATATCAAGATATATACACATCAGTAAGAAAACACAGAACAAATTTTTAGAGCAGATTAGTTAAAAAACTAGAAAACAAGAAATAAAAGTAGTGCAATTGTGTTACTCAGACATTGACCTGTCTAATCAAAAACCAAACAATGAGGACAAAAACCATCAGATGAACTGCACCTCCCACAGAACTTATATGGTTAAAAGTAGGATTTCTTGATGTTGGTCTTCAAATTTGGCGATTAAGGAACACTAATACTGCAGTAAGAGATGGCTGGAAATCAATTAATTTGCCTATCCTTAAGGCTGACAAAATGTCACTTACTTTCTTCCTACTTACTTAGAACCTCATCAGGCTTTAGCTAGATTTTACAGCTGTTTTTGCCTTAGGCTAAATTCTGTGGAAAATTTCACAGGAAACAGTTCATTTGTATCCAAGACAAAGGCAAAATACAATATTTTAGTTTGCCTGTTTTACAAAAACCTAGCAAACTTTGTTATGAAACACTCTAGTGCACCTGTTTTTTTTTAAATCAGGGTCTTAAAATCTGACTGCGATGGCCTCACACTCCTGTAAGATTCTATTTAAATCTGGCCAACTAAGAAACTTTTGAAAATGTGCAGTTTCTAAGTAGACACTGCTTAAATTGTATCAGCTGAAATGTTTGAAGACTTAAGGAAGTAGCTGCTTGCTATGCAGATGAAGGTTTGCACTTTAGTTCAGGTTTGGACTTCTTCAGTTCAGGTCATGAAATCAAAAATATGGAGACTTTACTACTGTGTAATCAAATAGCCCTCTGTGTACCAAAGAATACAGGGCAGAAGAAAGCTATTCAACACAAATTCAAGAGGAGAGGAAAGAAGGGTAGCAGGGAAGCTTGACAATCATTTGGATGTATCTATTAGAGCACAAAACTAAGATCAGGAAACTAGCTAAAGAGAATGGAAGACAGAAACTTGTGGGATTTACTACTAAACCAATAGATTGTCCAGAAACAAAAGTATGAGAGACTATACCTCCAGAAATTGGCCAGTCACTTTTTGGCAAAAATGGCGATGGTCTGACTTCATTCTCAAATCAAAACACTGGTTTTACAGATATTCACACAACAAATGCCCCCGCATAATTTTTAAAGAGAAGTAGAACTGAGATACTTCCCAGGCAAATAACATCTACTGCAAGGAGTAAAAACGTATATGCACTTCAGAAACCCACTGAGAAAATGCCTACAATCAAGTGTTTCAAAATCTACTGCTATTTCATAATCCATTTTGCAAGAACAGTCAGTAGTACTGCAAACCAGAGTATCCTTAAGACAAAATATTCTACGTATTAATTAGCAGCTAAAAATGTGCAGAAACACTGTATTAGTTACCCTACCAAGGTAATAACCTTCCCTGCTCCAGGNTTTTTACTGTATACAAAACTAGTTAGGAAGCTGAAAAAGCACCATGCTACTTAAAAAGTTCAGTAAAAGCTTACAAACAAAACAGTATGGCAGAACATTCCGAACTAGATGCAAAGTCTGATTACATATTGTTCTTTCTATTGCTCTTAGTGCTTTCTTTTGCTGAAGAAGCAAACCTGAACATTCATTAAACTGATTACATTTGGCATTACTTAAATATATTACATACAATTGACATGTATAAGAGTTATTTTTAAACAACACAACCCCATAGCTTGTACAAAACACACAAGGCCTAATGTGATGTCTGCTTCAGAACCTAACCAGCTTCCATGCACATATATATCCCTAGAGACACTGCCCTCTCCATTCTTAAAACTAGGATCATAATAACTATAAGACATGATCAGAGAGGAAAAAAACCAAGAAAAGGAAAAAGTCTGTTTCAAAACTTTAAAAAAAAACAAACCACTCCACAGTATAAACATCTCTCTACACCTCAAAATCTTTTACAGCCTACCTGCTGGAGCCTCCTTTTTATTTCTTCCTACAAGGCTTGAAGCCTTTTTTTCTCAGCACAAAAAATTAAGAACAGCAAGAAAAATTTCCCATTAAGTCTGTTGCTGAACTCTGCTTTAATACTATTGTTCTTTCATTAGTCCAGTAGGAGCTCTTTCAGTGTGCGCCAGTTTGCAGGGATTCACTTTCCAGGGTTGATAATCTCCATGTTGAACTAAAATAGGATTATAAATAGTGGTGCATACAGGTGTGCCTCAACACCGGCTTCATAACACAAAAATTAAAGGGCGTATATTTCAATGTCACTATTTGAATAAATGCCTTGTGACTGCCAAGGCACCTGTAAACTTGATGATTGCTGTCTTCTGTCTTCTCTTTTTCATTTTTTTTCCTGTGGTCATACTGCATTAAAAGAAATAGGCCTATGAGTAGCATCTCAACAAATACAGATCCTGAATGTCGCCACAGTAAATACAACACATTTTTGACACTGATCCAGTCCTCTGTTATATAGGAGAAATAGACAGATTTCATTTAAACTGAATACAGGGTACAGCAAAGATATTTGTCCAGGTTCTGTACAGCTTTTATAATACTGTGTCAACTGTCATGCCTATGAATCCTTTGGTTTTATACCATTATTACTTATTCCTAATGAGTTCTTTACTTAAAAGTAATCCAATAAAGATGTCTAGAGGAAAAAAATAGAAAGATACAACAGCTATATCAAATTAAATCACAATGCCAAGTCCACCTGTATGACATTTGAAGTCTTACTATCTTTGATAAATAGCTAATACACCTCCTTTTTAATATCTCATAAATTACTGGGATCAAAGAAAACACTAGCATGAAACAGTACTTTTTCAGTACTGTAAAATATAATTAACACTTCCAAAAAAAATCAGTGTTTGAACCCAAAAGACATAAGAAATTAACTATGACTTTACCCGAATGCCCCACACCTTATATTAATATTCAGAAAACTGAAAAGTTACAACCAGACAACTAAAATGCACTTATCTTTTTCTACATTTGTTTGTACATATCTGCATACATATGCACACACAGAGGTACTTCTGAAAGTAACAGCTTGAAATTGAAAAATGTAAACTAGAGGGAAAAAAAAGACAGCTAAAAAGGAAGTATTTGCCTAGCTGCAAATGTAAAATGATCACACCATAAAATATTATCATGAGGAAGTAAAAATAAGGTAAAACATACTGTTGATTGCATTTTAAAAAAAAACTTCTCAAAGAGAAAAAAAAGGACTTGAGAGAGACATGAATAACATTTTCAAAATCTTATTTAGATGGAATTGGCAGGAAGTCAAAATAACAAATACCTATTTTGATTTTCTTTGGTGTTTACAGATGATTTCTCATCAAATCCAAAATAAACTCCCCCCAAAAAAATTTGATACATATAAGGCTAGAAATGAGCCCTTAATTTTCATGAGAAAAACATTAAAGCATTTCTTATTTATCTGAGATGGAAGGTATTTGAATGCTGAGTCAGTTGCACATATGATTTACATAAAGCTCCCACTACTCTCCTGTCCTGAAATGTGTCATGCCTGTATGAAACCACATTTAGAAACATAAATTAAATGGACACAAAATCTTACAGAACAACACAGGTAGAGAAAGTCCAACACACAGTATGGGATGGGGGGGATTAATCTGAATCAAAAATAGTTGGATTGTGTTATCTTAAGAAAGGATCTCTTTCAAAATCAGACAGAAAGGAATAATGATCTAACATGGTGAATATAAATACAATGAATAAAATATGGAAAACATGAATATTAATACAAAAGATAAAATTAATAACACCCTTTTGACACTGCTTATATAATCAAAGCCCATAAATGTTTGATTCAATGTGAGGTCTCAATTAATAAATGCTATTTTAATCAGTTGTTAGAAATAACTGCTTTCAGTATTTGACAATAACAACACTATCATTAGAATCGAATCTCAGAATCACTTATTTTGATCATCAGCTGATATCAGTTGAATATTAGCATTCAGACAGTCCTAAATTCAGTATAAATATCAGTGCTCATGAACCAGGGCTGTCAAGTCTCAAAAGTACTGTATCTGATCTCAACCATGCATGATGTGGAAGGTGCACATTCCACATGAGTAGTTTCTGTACTTCATGGAAAAGCTTCCTGTTATCAGCATTCAGGAACTCATTCCAGAAGACTCAATCACATTACTCCCAACGCTGGGGGAAGAGTTGGAATTCAAAACAAGGGTTCAGTCACTAAGGGTCAGCAGAAATGTTTCTGCCTATTTTTTTTTAAATGATTTTTAGAGTAAGAAGAACATTTACTTATTAGCTAAGTATATCTGCTCTCAAGGAAAGCTTAAAATTGCAGTAGGTAACTTCTAGGAAAAAAAATTTACAGTAAATGATAATATTTAATACAGTCACATTTTTTTTTGGACTAAGTATTCCAAAGCAAACAATAGTGTAAGACCATGGCACTATTAAGAGAAATTTTGTATTTGAAAGCTAAAAGAACAATTACAATTAATCACTACCAAAGGCAAACAAAAAAACCACCAAACAAAAAAACCCAAACAAAACAAAAAAAACACAACCCAACCGAAACAAAACACCACCACAACAAAAAAAAAACCAAACAAAAAAACCCACTCAAACCAAAACCAGAAAACAAAACCTCCACACCCAAACAAACAAACAAAGCCACAAAACAATTAAAAAAAACCACAAAAAAACCCAAAAAACACCAACTAACCAACCAAACCAAAGCCAAACTAGCCATGAAAAAATATTACATTGTTTTTCTTCATGTACCGCAATTATTTACATCCAAGCTTCATTATCTGTTCGACCTTCCACAGCACTCTGAAGTTTCACTGCCTTTGGCATGACAGAGATGGAGACTGCATGTAGCACACAATATAATAGGTTAAGATATCTGTGCCAATCTCTCCTTTTCCTAAGAGGATTACCACTGCAATATGCTACAACAAATGGTTGTGAGTAAGCAAGATAGTATATACTTTGACATGTTTAAACATTCTTAATACCTTGCAGTTTTAAAAAGGTTAATCAACATAAGGGATTCTCACCATTCCATTTTTTTCTCTAAAGAAATCACTGAAATTGAGAAATTCCTTTTTTTTAATTAAATATTTCACCCTATTACATGTAATTTGACTGTTGAATTCTATGCAAAAACATATTTTTGTTTTTTAATAAACATATTTTGTGCAACTCAACTCTTCTGAAGAGAGAACAGGAAGTGAATTGCCTGGGACAGGTGATAAGAAAAGTAACACCATTTATTAATTTTGTATAAGTTATCTACCACCCTAGAGATTCCTTGAAGGGGAAGAACATGTCTGAATTTCACTACAGAGTGCCACAGGCACAAAGGGAGAGGAACTAAACAAGCACATCCTGAAGGGAGAGAAAATGCCTGTAGCAGCATGTGACCTACTACATACCTCACTGTCAGGTTTTTTTGAAGTTATAATTTGTTAATTTCAAGGGAAAAAAAGACAATTACCTGCAGTTTTAGTTTGTTCTAACAGAATTATTGAACTTTTAAAAGTTTTTGATCAAAAGGGACATATATCATTCCAAAGATCTATGTATTTTCAAACTGTTACCATTCTGGGCAAATTTGCATAACGAAGTCTTTGCCATATCCATTTTGTTATTACCTGAAGCAACAATGTGCATTATTAGAACAGTATTAAACTACTTAAGGATGAAACATATCAATTTTTCATTTGAATTCTTATGGATTAAAGTTAGTATTTTTCAGGTCAATGCACAGTAAGCAAAGAATAATTTCATTCAAATATGTATTTCATGGTATAAACAAGGAAGTATTTATCTCCCCATTGAATTGGAAACTCTTCTAAGTACTGATTCATTTGAAAAATTAACAGGGTATTGGCAGTTTGGTGTAATACTGAGCACATACATATAACCATACTTATATTGACACACATGTAATACTGTTTCTATGATACATATTAAGATTAGTTAGGCAATAGTTTAACCATTTGTACATATAATAAACATGACAGAGGACAATTTTAATATTTTTAAAAAGGCATTAAATACTTTTACATTATAGTGACAAAATCTTTTTAAAGAATATAAAAAATGTGCATGCAGATTTTTCATTCATGAATTAATGTGCTCCTGAATGCACAGGACAAAGGTACTGGCCACTGATTCTTTTCATAAGTGAAATGAAGCTAATTATTTAAGATTAATATACTATATGAAAGCAATTTTAATAAGTAAAGATTATTTTTAAAAATTGCATTTCAGAAAGTTTGAGTGCACAGTGCTGAGCATGTCCAGACAAGGGCAACAGAGCTGGGGAAGAGTCCAGAGTAAAAGTCTTAAGAGCAGCTGAGGGAGTTGGGGGTATTTAGCCTGGAGAAAAGGAGGCTCAGAGGACACCATATCAACTCTCCACAACTATCTGAAAGGAGGTTGTAGCCAGGTGGGGTTTGGTCGCTTCTCCCAAGCAACAATTGATCAGATGAGAGAAAATGACCTCAAGTTGTGCCAGGGATAGCTTGGATTGCATACTGCAAAGAATTTCTTCATGGCAAAGGTTGTCCAACCCTGGAACTTGCTGCCCAGGACACTGGTCGTGTCACAATCCCTGGAGGCACATGTAGATGTGGCACTCAAGAATATGGTTTAGCAGTGGATTTGACAGTGCTGGGTTAACAGTTGGTCTCAATGATCTTAGAGGTCTTTTCCAACCTAAATGACTTTATGATTTGACTTAGCATGATGCCAGTCTCAAAAATCTGTATTCACACTATCATTGACAAAATCACCCAAACAGAAAATGTTGCCAAAAAAGAACTATGAAAGGTATTTTAAAACCTTTATTCCATGATCAGATAAGTACACTTACAAGGATAGTGTATTATACATAAAACTAAAACCCAGCAAAGTTTCCATCCTGCATTGTATCACTGTGCAAAGGCACTGCATTGTGTGAGCTCAGGTACTATCCTACCACAACTTTACTGGATGATGCCATATTGAAATGGGAGATACAACTGCTTTAGCAAATCACCTAAAATAAAATGTTACTCATAGGTACTTTATTCAGAGATGAATAATCACAAAGGTATGACTTTTCACAAACCACAAGGTTATGACTCTTTCACATACCCAAGTCCTCTGAATAAAACCAATACCGGATTACAACTTTCTTTCCTTCTAAACAAGATTTTTGCAGAGCGGCCTCTATACAGAGCAAAATTCAAGCCACAAACAACCAGTCTATTTCCAACTACAATCATACTAGTATGTATTTACCCAATGATCTTACAAATTATACACATACCATGAATTTAAAAGAAACAAAAAACTGAAGATCCATACCACAACAGAAAAAGCCCCATTACAATTTCTGAGCAATTAAAAAGTCACAGTTTCCCAGCCAACTTGCAACAGGCAGATCCACAAAACTCCACAAATAAACTGTAGTAGATTGCCAGACCTGAGACTAGTGTATAATTTCTTGCTAAAATTTCGTCAACAATCTGTATGCAGAATGCTCCTGACCAAATAAACTCAGCTATTCCAGTCCTACAAAGCTCATTTCAATGTCAGTTATTAGAAAATATAATGTTGTACTTCTGAAAAACATTGGTCACATATACGATAAAGTCTAGGTAGTTACTCTGACAGAGTGATGTCTATTTTATTTCCCTAAAGAAAAAAGTTTGAATAAGTAAATAATTAAGGAATGGTAAGAATCATTTATTCCAAAGCCATTCATACATTATTTATTGATATTTTGTATGGTAGGCATATGCTACACTATGTATGAACGCATCATTTTCAGTCAGGCTTCACTTTTCAAAATAACTGCTTTATTAAAATCATGATACAAAAAAACCCCAAAACCAAGCAACCAAAAAAACCCCCAACCTCCAAAAAACCCACTAAAACCAACCAACCACAAGACCCACAATAATTTAATAATAATGTTAATAATAACGATGATGAAAATAAAGTATTTAAAATATAAACCAAATAGATTTCTTATAAAACCTGAAATTATCAAACAATTAATGCAAATTATTTTAATTTCACAGTAAACCTCTTCATCTCTATAGAAATCAATAACCCGATGCACTGAATTTTCACATAATACTGTTTAGACCTAAATTTTAAAATGAGTTAATGTATATTACCATTCAACCTTATTTAGTAAGGGTCAGAGTTGCAAGTGTTTTCTGTTAGCTAAAACAGCTATTTTCAGAATAATTGTGTGAGTAGAAAACGAGAAAGCTAGCAAATCTGAAGTCATATTTTTATGTAGCATTTAATCTCCATTCTTACAATTATTAGACTACACACACAATAAGACTGCAAAATTAAATCACTGTCTCAAGTAGATGACATTATTTTTGAGGCAGATTGATTTTGTAATACTGCACACATTTAAACAAAAGCTCATACTTTAAAAAACAAAGGGAGGGAAATACAACAGAAGAGCAAACCTGACCTATCTCTAGTCTTTTCTTTTCCAACTAGGCTACTCAAGTATCTTCAACTAATTATTCTATTTTATTGATGGCATTTTTCCCAAGGGAAGTTATTTAAAAAGTTTAACCCCTGAGCAAGTCATGGCTTCTTCTGCCTTTGAAAGTGTCAAGTGCATTGATTATAACTGCAGGAAGTATTACCTTCTACCCAGAGAATCTCACCCTGCACAATCTTAAACACTCTCTCTCTCCCAAAACGGCTTTGATTCAGCAATTCAGACCGCTTCAGCTGATATTAAAGGCAGAAGAACCACAGAAAAGGGATCAGCAGTTAAAACGAAATACAAAGAGGAAAAAGCCCAGATCTTGGATATAGTACCACAAAGCTTGAGAGAAAAGCAGATTTGAAAAAGACATCAGAGCGACTAAAAAAAGAACAACATGACAGAAATTAAATAAGATTTTTACGTTCTCCTTCTATGCATTTAAACTCATCTCAACCTCTATTGAAATTCCGATCATACCCAAACCCCAAGGCTTTTGACATACTTTCAAAAATCCACACCCCTTCTTACTCTTTTTTAAATCTCAAGAGTCTCTGTTGGGTCTCCAACAAGTTGAAGAGGGGGGAAAAGGGTGGTGGTGGTGGAAAGGGAGAATGCTAATATACATATGATAAAAAGACCATTTAAACTTATATAAAACTTTTTTTCTTTAAATGATGGTGACTATTTTAAATATTCACTGTGTGTTCTTAACATACATTAGCCAATTAAAAATTGCTGAAATGGTTTGGGGCCAGAAACCAGAATTTTCCAGTCCCATTTATCCAAATATCTTCATTTTGAACAGTGATTTTCTTAGGTCTGTGACAAACTAAGAATAAACTAACACAAGGTGTTACAGGGCTCTACAGCATGGCAAACAAGATAATAAAGGAAGACAAAGCAGTCTGTAAGTATCTTTACATTATCAAATTATGTAGCACAGAAAACTGTAAAATGTAATACGCACAATTAATACAACAATGTTAACATGTATCTTGGAAAGGTTGCACTAATTCCAAAGGGATTTTCAAAACTGCAAGCAGTTGGGTTTTTTCCAGTTCAGTCATGACAGGGCCAGAAGGTAATGATACATCTGCCACGATGCAACAAGCAGACCTGTCTTCTGTCAAGAGTTGAAACCATAAAGGAATAAGCTGTCATTAGCAATCCCTCTCCAAACAGTAGAGCTGTCATCTCATTGTTTTCCTCTGCTGGCATGGGGGCTGGTGTGGGCTTATATACCTGCTTGGTATATATTTGCAGTATTTGAAAGATTATGAATTCCTTATAAAATGTTTTTGAAGGAATTAAATATACTGCTTTTTAAATTTTCTTTCCAGAGTATGATGGCTTTTAAGCCAATTATATGTGACAGATTATTTAATAATACATTGTAATTTGTGTTTATGTTTTCAGAAAGATCTCAAAAGGTCATCCAATCATTTACTTTTCTTAGTATAATCACCACAAAGGTAGGACTTCAAATACAAGTCTTCTCTGCTTAGAAGGACTTTATAAGCAATGTTAAGTCTATAGTCTAACAGAATGAATAAACTAAATACATATATCAGAGTCAGAAAAACAGTATTTTAAAATATAAAATATACAATAAAACAATGCAGTAAATTATTACCCATTTTAGTGAAAGTCTGTGGTTCAGTAATATACTAGAATATCCAAATAAAATTATGATTGTACTGGCACTGTAGCTGGCTACTAATAAATAGAGGTATTTTAACACCTTTCTGCAACAATATATTTAAAAGACATAAAAGGTATATAAATAGTAGTATTCTCTGGCAGAACAGTAACTGCAGTGAAATGTCAGCTATTCTTTTTTTCCAGAAAGCGTCACTTGCCCACCTTACTGAAACTATACTAAGCATCATAAGCTATAAGAGAAAACAAAGAGAATGTAATAAGATATTCTATGATTACAAGTGAGATTTAAAAGTTTTTTAGCATGAATGTTTGTTAATTTAATTTAAACAAAGCATAGTTTCTGGGCACCAATATGTAAATATCCACTGTTGAAACTGACTGATTTTTACAAAATAGAAAGACAAAAGATAAAATACAAAATTACCAGTTACTGACCATTAAGACTACTAAATCACACAAAAGTTATGGTGGGGAAATTTACTGCTGTTACACTGTACGATTTTGTTGTTTCATTCAACTGACTTACAAAACTAATGCTATCTTACTGCCTGCTGAAGAAGTAATAACCTTCACCGAAACTGACAATCTGACAGTTTTGTACAAATGAATAATATTAAGTTAATAAATTCAATATTATGATCAAAAATCTTTTTAAGAACAGAAATTGTAAAAAAAGACAAGGAAGATAAACACAACAGAAGCTGGAAATCCTGTTTTATTAGTCATTACAGGAATACTTCCACAATGAATATCCATCTCATGCAAACCATTTTGTTGTTTGCTCATGAAAGTCAGGTTTTTAAGTGATGTAGCATTTCTTCTGAAAAACTTGTCCAGGTTCTTTGAAGAACCTATTTTCCTGATCTGTGTCAAATATTAATTCTCCTTTAAATAATAATAAAATTATCTAAGATATCTTAATATCTAAATTTGAAATCAGGCAACAATTCTTGGATTTTTTTAATTGTTTGGGGGTTTGGGGGGGGGTTGGTTTTTTTTGTTGTTTGTTTTTCAATCAAATATGTGACAGCTGCTGCGGTTGAGTTTTATTAGCATTCCTGGGACCACAGCTATCTTAGATAAAAAATGTTCTTTATTTAAAAAGACAGGAAAAACATCCAACAATTTCTTTTTACTCATGCAGTAAGTTGATGTCTTCTTTATTCCCTAGAGGAGAGGTATCAAAGATAAAAGTACTCTACAATTCTTGACAATGTCCAAACCAAGGTAAGCTGAGCTCCTGTTTCCCCAAGGAACAAATTTTCTCCATAAGTACATCAACTTCAGCTTCTCCTTCTCTAACATAGGGAACATGGGACCCCCTCAACTGGCATTATGAAACCAGAAATGTAAATCCTTAATTCTCAACACCCCAAGTAAATGCCCTCTTCATTGAATTGAAGAATTTATCTCTGTCTCACCATCTTCTCCTGGCACTGCTTCAGTTATCGGATGCATGACTGACTAATAACTGACCTGACAAGTGCCTGATTGTACCGGCAGTACCGACAAGCCATTTAGACAAACTATAAAAGAGACAGATTAAAATTACTCTTCTAATCTACAGTTATTTATTTATTTATATAATTTAGGATTTTGGGGGTTATTTTTCCAAATAGGAAGTGGAATATCTTCCGTGGAAAACTTTCACCATAAGTGAAATACTCCCTCGTTCCCAGAGAAGGGACTTGAACTACAGACTCTCATACGTCAGATGACTGCTTCTGACAAAAACCAGTATTTTTCGCTGCAGGAAGTTTCAGCAGAAAATTTCTATTTTAACACAAGAACAAATCTATGCAATATTTTTGCATTGTATCTATAGGAAATTGCCAGCTTTTTAGTTTAAAGCATCTTTATAATAAGTATTCTTTTCAAGCTTTTGTTACAGTCTTATTATCAGATTTGCTTTTTTCATATTTGTTTTTCTAAAATAGGTCTTTTCCTCCCATGTTTCAATGCATTTAGACATATCTGTTTCTCACATTGTGTCCGCTTTTATCCCCCTTTTCCTATAATCTGTTGTCTACCTAGTTGCTTATTTGTTCTCTTCTTTCACATTTCAGCATCTCTTTTACATTACCAATTTTGAATTTTCAAATTAACACAATAATGTTAGGTCTTCACATACATCCTTGTCTTACACAAAAGATTGAATCTACACACTAGAGCTTGATATAAAACATGAAAGGAGAAGAATTACCTCCAGGAAACCACACAGATGAAAATCAGAAACACATTTCTAGCTACATGAATTCTCACCAGGATATTTCTCCTTGAATCCTTTACAAGGTGTAACAGCTCCAAAATAATAGAAGCATGATAAAGTTTAAGCCTGTGCATTGCTTCCTTATTCCATAGATGCTCTCAGAGAAAAGCAGGGTTTCTTAATTATTTTTTTCTCAAGTGTGGTATCGTAAATAGTTTCTGCTTTTTCCTTAACATTCTGCTTCTAAAAGAAGTATCAGTTCATCCCGCTCAATCTACTGCTCACTGACACCTCCAGCTATTGCATCCCTGTTTTCAGTTTTTCCAATAAATGAACTGAAAAGAGAAGTAACAGCAAAGCAGTGGAGAAAAAGATATGGTTTTGGCCTTCTCAGAGAGTTATTTTTTGTCTGTTTGGTTTTAACAAAAGCAGATATTTCTGAACTAGTTCCTGCACATAGGACATTTAAGCACTACTTCTGCAATTTTCAGTTTTTATTTTTTAAAGTAAAACCTAGTCTTCAGCAAATGTTTTAAGGTGCTTACAAAGCCTGCATGTGTTTCAAATTCACAACAGATCAGCAGAATTTTCAAATCTTAGATACCATTATCCACTTCTAATTCACATAAATCTAATAGAAAAGAAAAATCCAAGTTCTCTTGGCATCAGCACTGTAATCTCATGCTTTGATAAGGTCTGCTGGTTTCATTTGAGGATGAGACTTCTCCTTAGAAGAAACACAGGAAGATCAAGGAAAATAATTTCTTACTTCAAACTGGCAATGTTGCATGAGAAGTTATCACAATTTTTGTTCAGGTCCTTTTATCGTCTAGGCTAGCTAATTTCACCTCATTAGACAGAAGTTGGTATCAGCATGTACCTATCTATATTCTCTTTTTAGTCATAACCTGATGATTTTAAATACCCTCAGTGGGGTCCAACTTCTTTAAAATATTGACTTCTCTAATCAGAAATACAACCAATTCCCATTAGAGTGATTACAGAATACAGAAAACAGCAATGCACTTAATGACTCAATTGATCAAAACACAGTCGAATACGATCTATTTTTCATTTTGCACAAAAAGAAAAAATCATTGCAAATAGTATGTGTTCTAAACATATAGTATATTTACCAGAATTTTAAGATGCATGAAAGGGGAGAGTGTGTTTTGCAGCAGCTGGAATTAGAGAGAGAGAACTAAAGAGAACTACTTATTTGAAAACCATATTAAGAAAAAACCTCAAAGATAAGAATATAGAATTGGATGTGCCAACATGATCTAGTAATTACCTTTTTTAAAAGATATTTTCTCATCAAACACTTGCAGCTTTTTTCCTGGTTTTTTTTTTAAGAAGCATTCAAAATGCTGAAATAAATACTCTGATTAAAAATATAATAACTATTTGAAACAATAGACGTCTGATATCCATTACACTGGTACAATCATTGCACAAAGTAAATAAAAATAAAAAACCAGGAAAAGGACATGTAACCTTCCTCTAGTAGAATTACACTCTTAAAAATTAGCTGTTAATTTGGAGTGAGCAACCCAGTTTTAAATACTCAAGTCTCTTACATTACCCAAGACAGCAGCATCTTGAGGAAACAACAGAAATGCATGCATGTAAGCACTGCTATAAAAACTGAGTAGCTATAGCTATTTGGGTTTCCTGGGAAAGGTTTAGGAACCTGCACTAGGTAGGTCCTATACTTAGGTATAAGTATAAGCATACTTAAGTAGGTAGGACCTACCTTACACTTATATTGCTCTCTGTAACCTTAAAAGTACTTTTTGTTCTGTCTCTTGAGTCTCGATTTAAAATGAATAAAAAACTTTGAGTTAGAAGTCAAGCCTCACTTCCACAAGACCAGGCTCTTCTAATGTTTACTACAGGAAATTTCATTTAGGTAGGAGGATGTAAGTGATGAATTACACCTACAAAGTTCCAATGTTAAAAACATAACACAAATTGTCCATTGTCTCTCAAACAGATGCAAATAAAACAAAATAATGTCCATAAAATGTAAATGTTTTCTACTGTCAAGTACTGATAAGTGAAACAGAATGAATCAGTATTTGGAACAAAACTGAAAGAGACTGTGCCTCTAATAAATTCAGTACAAGCAAAAAAGCCTGCTGTTATCATGAAACCTCATTGAAAGATTGCAATAGCTGTTGATTGAGAATATGTACAAACTTAATGAATTATAAAAGAAAACACTTCAAATCATAACAAACTTCTGTAGACCCTTTTATTGCATGTCATCAACAACTCAGGGTTCTTGTGAGATTATCTGCCATATTAAACTACATGGCAGTGCCGCCACTGTTCAGACAGAAACTTGGTTCCAGCAAAAAACAGTTCCAATAAAACCAAACAAGCATTCCCATCAAAAATAAAGAGATCATATAGTAAAATACAGAACAATAATTGAAAAATTAAAATATCACAGATTTACAGTTCTTCATACACAGGTACACACATGCCCATCCATTTGCACACACAACCCTATATACATGCACTTTTACTCACCCCAATGGCTCTCTTTATATATGGTATCTGTGTGCCACTGTTCAGATCTTCATTAATTATAAGTCTCCTAGCCCACTGACCGGCTCTGACAACACCATTACCATGAATTAGGACCAACAGCTTGTCAGGATTTATTAGTGCATCTTCACTCATAAAGATAAAGCTCTTTGGTTCACTCTCAGTTGCATCAACCTGTAATTAAAGACAACGTACACTTTAATGCATTAATGAAAAATATTTAAAAGAACATCTCTAGTTACAAACTTATCTACCAAATTGATATAAAAACAATCAAAATTTAACAGCTATTTGTATGCATGTTATAGGTACTAGTATGTGCCCAGTAGTAAATAAAAATACAGCAAAAGCTAGTATCTGCACAATATAACTCTGAAACATAAAACATATGACATTTTAGAACACCAGTCCAAGAGAGATTCAAACCAAAAAAGGGGTAAAAAGTGTGCTTAAGCTTTGAAACATCACTTATTTACAGAAATTTACTGGAAAAAAAAGAGGAAGTTCATAAATGAACAACTGCAGGTTGGGAAGGGAAGGTCTCAAGTAATTTCTCACCTCCAATTTGCAACAATAAAGTTCTTACATAACACAAAAAACAATCCTAGAGAATTCTAAATCAGCCACCGCAATATAAATACCCAATAAACCATATAGGAACCAATATTGTAAATTTGTTTATTATAAATTTAATAGGATAGGCCTAATAAAATATAGAAATCCAATTTGTGTCTAAATAATAACTTCATTAATAGTCTGCACCTGGGTCAATGCTTAGCTACTTAGCCATAGGAACAGAACAACAATCAGTTTGGTATTCATTAAATCATAACTTAATACCATATTTTGTCTTTAAGAGAGGAAAGCAGCACTTTTTGTACAATAAATACTCAAGTTTTTACTCTTGGTTTTGCAAGCCTGCCTCAAGACAAAAGAACTGTGGTGGTGTAAATACCGTGAGGGCAAAAGATCTCATGTCTACTCATTCTTCTGTTTCTGCTATAAGAATACATGGAAAAGAAAGTACAGAACAGGCAAACCTCCCCACCCCACTGTACTCCACACCCCTTCATCCCCACAGGCTAACTGTACAGCTTCTAGGAACATGCTCTGCAAGAGCGAAGAAAGGCAGATCAGGATGTGACCCTGACATTGAGAAAGAAGGAATGGCTATTTGGATTGTGCTAATTTTTTCCCATACATGGGTACATATTCCTAATTACCCTTACTATAGGAAAAATTAATTCTGCATGAATCTCCATTCTTTTTAATTCAGTACTATCAAATGTTTTTTTAATGAAGTCAGTGAGTCCACTTGAAAAAAAGGAATTCCTAAGTGGAAAAACAGTCATGTCTCTCTTCAGTATCTGCCATACCACTGAAGACCTTGTTCCCTACTCCAAAATGAAGTAACATCTCACATGCCTCAGTTTGTACTTTCTGCACCAGAAAACACTAACTTTTTCTCACGCTCAGTGTGAAAATAGAAAATATGGTAAAGAATATGTTCTATTGAAAAGAGATAGAACACCTAAGTAAAACAGGTGCTATACTGCTCCTATAACTAGATTACACTGCTGCTTCTGAAACAACAGTATTGATACCTTGAAAGGTAACACAGATTAGGTAAAAAGTCGCCAACAGTGAATCTCAGATAGCACTTGGCAAGGTGTAATTGACTTTTATGGATAAACTGAACACTGTAATTAGGGAAAAAACATTGCGAATTTGCATTTCAGAAAAAGGTATAACTAAGCTGTATGTTTCAGTATTTATAAAATTTATTTTTGTGTAGTATATAGGAAATTCTAGCACTTAGTAATCACATGCATATGATTACATATATAGAAATATATAGATGATATAACAAGGTCACACTTCTGCAAATTAGTTGATTTTTAACTGCTAAAAATATCTACCAAGCTCATAAAAAAAAACAACCTCTTCATTCTTTTTCCAAAATAATCACATTTGAAAACTTCTTGTCAAGATAATTTATCTTCAAATAGTAGTAATGCAGTAGATCCAGCTTTCACTAAAGAATGTACATAGCAGTCACTCCTCTGCACAATCTTCCTTTATTGACAAAACAACATCAAATGCCATTTAATGCTGGACACGCTAAGACAGCATAAAATCATTTGCATTTTATTAGTCACTTGCTCTTCTGAACCTACTCAAGGATACTAATTTCCAAGCCCTTATTTAAATCCAAATTGAATAAATCCAGTGTTTTTAGTTTAAGTCAACAATTTAATTCTACATTGTTATTCACCTCTAAGAAGAGTCTTGACTTACGGTAAACATGACCTAGCAAGAAACAAAATGTCAGTATGTTATCAACAACATTCTCATTCTGAATCCAAAACATAGCACTGTAACAGTTACTGAGGAGATATTAATTCTGTCCTAGCTGAAACACAGACACGTTTTATAGACAATGGTACTGAAAGATCTCACTTTGCATAATCTTCTAAGTTATCTTAGAACCAGACAAGATGTTCTGTATGTAATCAATGTGGAGGAAGATAGTTGGAGGCGCCCCTGTATCATATGCCCACCGCTTAATAACAGGATACCATCCACAGATAGAAGAACCAACTGTGGACACCACATGTGCCCAGATAAGGTTGGTAGCGGAAGATTTGGAAAATTCCCCCGAAGTTCAACACCAACCCACCTACGGTAGGCAGAGAACTAGGCCAGTACACTGCTCTCAACCACGAGTCCGACCTCAATCTCAGTCCCAGTCTCATTCATGATCTCCTTCTTTGAAACCCAGAAAGAGAAGAAACCCTGGACGTAAATCACATAGTCAGCTGTGGTCTTATCTGTGCAGCAAGGGAGAAAATATGAAAAAGTGGCATGGTGAAACTACTTCCAAACTCGAAGCCAGAGTGAAAGAGCTAAAACAGAAAGAAGGTGATAAGAAATTTGTCCACGTGGTCAATGCAGAAATCCAAAGCCTGAGAAAAGAACTGGAGTTCCTATGATGCCAGACGACGGATGACAAGAAGGACTCTAATAAGCCAAAGCATGCATCTGATGATGAATGCTCTGACCACAGCCAGGAGAGGGGCCCTGCCTTCTGCCAGGAAGAGGACAGGGATCTCGAGGACAATAGGGTTTACTGGGCTGTGCAGGTTCAATGGCCTGGCACATCAGACTCTCAGAGGTACCGAGCTTTGGTGGATACTGGTGCCCAGTGAATTCTGATGCCACCAGAGCACAGTAGCACAAAAACTGTTTCCATTTCTGGGGTGACAGGGGAGTCGCAAGAGTTTCAGTGGTAAAAGCCANTGTATATATATATATATATTTATATATATATATATATATTTATATTTATATTTGCAGAGCTAGTGAGCTTTATGTAGAGATACATAACAGAGGACTTTCTCATCTTGTGAAGCAAATGAGCAGTTTTCTCACTCTAACAGTTGCTCACAATTCTCACACTCTTTTTGAGTCTTTTCAGTTTTGATTCCATTTAATCGCCACGTTGTTTCCTTCAGTTACAGTTTATACCTTCTTCACTTCTTTGTAAGCTCTAGGCTCATAATTTTCATAGTATTTCTTTACCGGAATAAGAAAAATATTCATGGATTTTTTTTCCTTTTTAATGTTCAGTCTTGTGGAGGTTTGGGTTGGCTCCCTGCCAAACCCAGCTGCTGGCCACACAGATTTCTCCCTGCCCCCCACAAGAGAGAAGGAAAAAAAGTACCCAAAGACAATTGTAGTAAAAGTATATATATATTCACATATATTACAATTATATACAATCAAACACTATGAATTGACAAAACAAGAATGCCACACAACTCCAAAGGGAAAAGAGAGGAAAGGGAATGGGAAATGGACAAAAAATGGGTTAAACCAAACAAAACAGATAAACACACTCGTAAACTCAGGGAAAAGCTCAATAAGTAACTAATGCAATAAATTCTCACAAAAACTCCCCTTAAGATAAGCAGGTCCTTCCCCTCCATGCAGCTGGGACAACAGTTTCTCAGACAGGCCTCAGCTCATATAGAGAAGAGCTGAGCCAATACAGAGACCTGATGTCCTCCAAGCACACAAAAGTAAGAGAGAGAGAAATCTTCCTCCTTGGTCTTGTATACACCTGATTACATGAAGGAATGGTGTGGAATACTTCCTTAGTTATAACCTTGTTACCAGGGAAGGCCTAGACCAAAACCAAGAAAACTAAAGCACCACATTCTCTTTTATGTTACAGTCTTCACAATACTGAAAATCCTGATTTAGAATTTTTCACTCAAAATTGTAAAACTGAGAACTGCCAATCAGTATTACAGGTAGCTAACACTTGACTATTACCCACTAACTTAACAAATCCAAGATCAGTGGAAATTTTATAAACAAGTCTTGACTTGACTTAGGTAACAAAACAGACAAAAGAAACATTTGGTGGAGATAATAGACCACCGTTTTTCAAATAAAAGTAGTTCTTGCCTGTCTAGTAGATCAAGAGAACTACTGAAGTCAAAGAGGAAAGAATTGATAACTTAGAAGATTATGCAAAGTGAGATCTTTCAGTACCATTGTCTATAAAACATGTATCTGTGTTTCGGTTAGGACAGAATTAATTTCTCTTCAGTAGCTGTTACAGTGCTGTGTTTTGCATTCAGAATGAGAATGTTGTTGATAACACACTGGCATTTTGTTTTTTGCTAAGTCATGTTTATCCCAAGTCAAGAATCTTTTTTTTTCTTGTCTCTTGCTCTTCCAATAAGAAACTGGGAAGAAGAACATCTGGGCCAGGTGACCCAAATTGGCCAAAGGGATATTCCAGAACATATAAAGTCATGACCAGTATATAAATCAAGGGAGGGGTTACCCAGAAGGGGAGCTGATCTGGGTTTGGGTAGGTGGGGGTCTGGCATCAGTTAGAGGGCGGTGAGCAACTGTATTGTGCATCAGTTGTTTTTTCCTTTTTATTATCATTATTATAATTCACCATTATCACTGTATTTTACTTTTTTTAAAATTATTAAACTGTTCTTATCTCAACCTCCAAGTTTTACTTTTATTCTCCTCCCATTCTACCAAGTCAGCAGAGAGAATGGAAGGCTGAGCAAGCAGCTGTGTGAGGTTTAATTTCCAGATGGGCTTAAACCCAGACAACATGTTAGTAATTATTTAAACTTCCATCTTAAGCTTTTCCAGAAGCGTTAAAGATGTATTTAATTCAGAAGCACACTCTATTTGTCCTCAATAGCTAAAGAAGAGCAAAGCTCTATCAGTGAAGGTGTCATTAATACTAGAGAAATACAAATACTACATCTGAATAAAAAAATTGTAGCCTTCTTTATATTTCTAACATAACCTTCCATGGAGCACAAAATGAAAAATTTAAAAGTAGTAACTGAATGGCTTCTCTCTGAATATGTGACTTTTCATTAAAATTTTCAAGTCCAGTAGTATATGATGAACATTAATAGAAGTATAACATTTTACAGTACCAATAATGCAATATGGATCTCAGTTTCCCTGTGTAGGAAAAAAAGTTAAGAATTATGCTTAGTCAAATATGCTGGCATAATAAAACAATGTGTGAGCTTTCCTGATTTGCCAACAGGCCTTATTTTCATATCTGAAATGAAATTTATTCATTTTTTGTATCCAAAATTGCAGCTGCCACCTGAGAAAGCATAATAAAGACGGCAAACTGGACTTTGCATACAAGGTTGAAATTAAGAAAGATGAGAAAACATGAAATGCCATCATGCTAAACCTTTGAAGCATAACGTTTTCACTCCCTACTAAAATCATGCTGAAAAAAAAGTGCACTCCACCTGACAGTACTGAAACATTTCAAATATTCAAACATCACTATGCTACTAACTTCATTATCAGAAAAAGGAAAGCCAATACACCAACTTACTGATGACCTGTCACGAGGTTAAAGAAAGAAAGTGGTTTTATATTCATCTTTAAAACATTCATATAGTAAGATCATATACATAAGAGCCGTCGGGGTTCAGATCAAGGTCCTAGGGTCCTGTTTTTTACAACTAGGAGATTGCTCAGGGGAACAGTAACAGAACAAGGTGGTTACAAAGTGATTCTTCCCTGGTTTTGACAACCAGAAACTCTGGAACCTTGCAAACCAGTTTATATAACTGGGGATGTATGTACAATAGTTCAAGGTGCCTATTCCACTTAGTATTTTCAAATGTGGGGGTTTTTAATGTATTTATACCTTTCTTCTTGACAGTATTCTGTGGCAATGAGCTCCACAATATAATTGGGACATATATGAAATAGTACTGCCTCTCTTTCTGTAGAGATCTCCTGCCTGATAATTTAAGCTTGATGCCCCTTAGGTTCTCTATTATGAAAAAAGCAAAAACCCATTCCCTATTCATCTTCTACACACCTTTCATGATTTTATAGATTTGTCTTCTTTCCTCAGTCACCTATTTTCCAAGCTGAAGAATCTTTATTTAATCTTTCTTTGTTCGAAAAGCATTTCATGCCTGTGATCATCCTTGCAACCCTCCTCTGTATTTTTTTTAATTCTTCATATCCTTTTTGCTGTGGTGTCCAGACTCCATGCAGTGTTCAAGACGACGGCCCACATAATGAGTGGAACGATGATGTTTTTCTGTTTTGTTCTCCATACCTCATAACTCCTAACATCCTATTCGCTTTGAGGGTTTTTGACTGCCATTGAGCACTAACTGATGTTCTCAGACAACTATTCACAATCACTCCAACTCTTTCCTGAGTTGCAATAGCTCATTTAGAGGCCACTGTTGTCTTTACAGAGTGAGATATCTTCCCCATAATTTCATATTTACCAGAATTGAATCTCATATCATTTAATCATCTAGTTATTCAGCATCATGAAATAATTCCCGAACTCATCACAATCAGCTTTAGATTTAACTACCCCAAATAAGTTTAGAAAAAAGACAGAAAAGTCTGTTAGCTTGTGTTAATTCCCTTTTTATCCTTTTACCTGTTAAGCCTTACTAGACCTCCACCAGTAACAAATTATCTTATCTGTAAAATGGTGAACATTTTTTCCCCCTTTTAACCAATTATTAACTCATAAGAGGACTGCTTTCTCTTATTCCTTTTTAAAAGCATCTGTTAAGCTTGTTGACAACTCTTTGGAAACCTATACTCTTTTACTGACAAAATTTTTCTTTGTCATGTGATCTCGAACTCCTTCAATGAATTCTGGTAGTTCTTTTAAAAAGAAACATGTACTTGTTTTCCCCAATATATTATTAGTAATACTATTATTATTAGCTGATTTCAGCAGTAAGTTAAATACAAGTTGGTTGTTCTGCAATTTCATATCTGACTTCTTGTAGATCCCTGGGCCTAAAAAAATCTCATCCTGGAATTTGATTATTGTATGATATTGTGGCCATTTGACCCTGGCTGGTCAGCTGGTGTCCACTCAAACTGCTTTAAGGCCTCCCCCCGACTCTCAGCCTTCCAGAGGGAAAGGCAAAAAAACCAGCTAAGCTAGGAATTTATGATTAGTGATAACAGCCAGGAGAAAAGCTTTGATTAATTACCATGGGCAAATCAGACTCAGAATAATGCTTAAATTCATTACTAGCAAGCTAAGGACTAAAGTAAGAAATAAAACAGTTTAGAAATACTTTTTCAACCACACTCCCACACCGGAGTCAACTGTTGCTTCTAGCTGCTTTTAACATGAAAGTCCAAGACCCTCTTTTGGGCAGTAGTTCTTCCAAATCTGCTATCTCAGAGGCCTTTCTGTGGACTGCAAGAGAACAGCTTGCTTCACCACAGTCACCATCACAGTTTCAGGGGAATCATAACTCTCAGTCCTTCTCCTGCTTTCCTCCAAGAAAGACAAGTCTTCTTAATTTGTCCCAAGGTCTCTTCTACTGATATGTCAAATTTCAGAGAGTTGCTCAGAATTGTTTTAAAGAAGAAAAAAAAAAAAGTTGTGTGGAAATTGGAGAAGCGACATTGGAAATAATCATGGGGTTTTTTCTTATTTGAGCTGAGCTTTCATTTTACCTGTAGTTTATCAGTATAAACCTCATTAGATCTCTTTTATTTTTAGTCTTTACAACTATACAAGCTCCTCAAATTTGGGTTTTGGTGATCTTACTGTGATTTTATAAATAACTTGTGAACATTTACACTCTCATCTATTTTCATCCTAAAAGCTGTCTTATTACTTCTATTAGTCTTTTTAAGTTTAAACCGGGGGGGTTCGTGTTATTATTTGGGAGTTTGTAAGTAGTTACTTAAGCCTCTAGACAGCTTTAGTTTTTCAGCTTCTACATACAGTGTTTAATTTTTCTCATTTTAGTACATGTCTTCCTAACCTATTTTTGCCTATGTTGAGGGCTCGCTATGCGTAATAGCCATTACTGAAGAGCGATGCTCATACCTTGTGCCAGTTCTTCCAAAATGCTCAAAATTAAACATCTGAGTTCTTATTTTGCTCCAAAATGCAATTAAATTATGAAATTTTGCAGAAGTTGGAACTAATACATTTGAGAATAGCTTAAATGTACTACTGACAAACTCCATCAGTGTTTATTATATAAATTATAAATATGACTAAATTACAGATAAATTCAACAGTGGGAGCTGAACAGGGCCATTCCTCTCCCAAGAATAGAAACTCAAATCTTAGAGCCAGTGAGTCCCCACAAGTGTGACAGAGGTAATGGAAGTGTTGTAGTACTTATTCGAAGTTTCTTCATCTTCATTATTTGGAGCCAGTTGATCAGCCTTAGCACTGCATTACTTATATGCATATTACTTATATTCCTTTTTAAGAATCAAAGATAGTCCTACAGCCTCAAAATTTAGAAATTTATAAAGTTTATGATAGCGGTTTCACAGACAGAGTGTGACACGACTTGAGGCAATCTTTTGATACATTACCTGTCTGGTACATGAAAGTACTTCTTGGACCAAAACTTCCCCAACAAGGAAAACTAGTTGTGCAAAGAAGTTGGACATCATGACTAGCACTGTACCAGGCAGACTGTCATGATGAATACAATCCTCTTGTCTCTCTACACAGAGATACCTGAAGTGAGGAAATGCTTTCTCCGACAGTCTTGAGTCTTGGGGCATTTGCGCAACTAGCAGGCTGGGCATATAGAAAAGAGCTTCCCCTCCAACTGCTCCATGAACCTCTTAGCTCAACTCCTCCCGCCATTACCAGAAGACGCGAAAAAGATCTCCTGCAAAACCTTTAGTAATTTGGGCAGGTTATCAAAACATTCCCTAAAAAACACTCAGAGAACCGAAATAGGAATTACAGAACTGCTAAAGGACCTTTTCCTTCCTTTGCCTAAATGGGTTTTCCTTGAGTGAACATGAAGGGCTAGAAGAGGACAACAGTAATGCATAAGGCTTGTCAAAGTGCATAAGAATCTTTTATGATGATGGAAAGCCTACATAATGCTGTCACACTAGCCTCCTCTATGCACTTTTCAGTATAGAATATAAAAATACCCGAAGGTCATTATATCACATCACATACATTTACAAACACTCTGACATGTGGGAGAAACATCATCTCCTTAAAGGGTTTATCAAATATTTCCTTAAACAACATAATCACTTCATATTATATACATATTAAAAGTCATTGAAAACATGTGTTCTAAAAAACAACTTTTACTGAAACGCCATGTGAGTGTATTCCTGTGAAAAGACATATTTGTTCTCTACATCCAGCTGTGGTGGTCTCAAAACATTTGCAAATACTTTTCAGAAAGCTTATGGCTCCCCTATCAAAAATCCATTTTGAAAATTCTGGTAAGACAAGGAAGGCTCAGCTGGAGAAATCAAACATATGAACAGTGATGTAGAACCGCATCTTCAGACACACACGCATGCAGAATGTAAAGGCAGTATCCTGAGACAATGGTCCACACAGAGCCCTGGCACACCTTGTCTTTATCTGAATATAGGATTGCAAGCCATGCTGTGAACAGATCCAAACAAACAATGCCTTTGGAAAAATAGATTATACTTACTGGGAGAGTTACTTTCTTCAAGTGGCATTCCTTTTGCAGTAGTTCATAAACATATTTAGTAATAATCTGGAAGAAAAAAACACAAGTGCAAACAGATACTAAACCACTTAAGATAATGACACATCCATGCAGACAACTTAAAGGCCAGTTGGTTAAATTTTTAAGCACTTGAATGTGTTTTGTCACTTTTCAGAAATCCTTTATTATATAACTAAATATAGAGCTTGGACTTTTGACAAAAAAATTATCTCTGCCCCTCAAAAAACACTGCTTTCTAGTACAATGAAATTCTAATTCTATCTGTGAATCCATGATGGCTGTGTGAATAATTAGGTACCTCAAAACTAAGGTTTATAAACAATTCATTACACTCAGATGTACAAGAAAGATTCTCTTCTGTAACAAAATACTTTTAAAGCTCAGTTTTTCCAAAAGCAGACTCCTGAAACCCTATCCACTGCAGCTTCCCTTCATGAGTTATGTGGAGAGCAGATCTGTAGTCACCCTCAGCATAAGTTACCTTGCCATTTATACTCACTGAACAGAGGAGGGATGGGTCAAAGGTTTCTAAATAGAAGAAAACCCCTGACTGATTTCCCACCATGGAGGAGCTTAAGTCTCTTATCTCCATGTAGGAATAAAATTGAAATTTTAGACCCGAAACATAAGAGATCATTTCAAAGAGCAACCACAAAAAAAAAAAACAAAAAAAAAAAAAAAAAAAAAAAAAAAAAAAAAAAACACGGTTGCAACAAAAGACTGGCCATCTCAAATGTAACAAGTTTTCCACAGTTCACAGTCTTGCCTAGTATCTAGGGAATTTTTTTTCTGCCTTTATTTATTGTAATGAAAATGGAGATACCAATGTAAGAACTTTCTAACTATTGTTAATTTGGGAATCAAACTGAGGAACAAGCTAAAGCTCTTTGTCCATATGGGGCTGTAAAAATGGTTTGCAAGTAACTGCCTGTATTTCACTGGCTACAAGAGTTCAAAAATAAAAAAGGCAAATGAAAGAGGGAAGAAAAAGGACTCATTAAAAGGCTCAAATGGTGCTTGCCTTCTCTTTAAAGCTTGGGGAACTGTATTTAAATTCCAGACAGGACAAGATCTAAGTCTCAAAATATTTTTAATCCAAGAATATCTGGGTACAAACCCAGATGGCACTCTTTAGGCCAACCCCTCAAGGCCACAATTACATCCATCTGAGCCCACAGTATATTAAGCCCCAACAGAAATATCGCTGTAACCAAGCTCTTAAGTCATTAACAACACAGTATGACCTAAGTAAGTACAAGCCAAAGTACCAAAAACTTCAATTTAAATTTTCCAAGTGCACAATTACCAAAAATATTTTCAATGAAGTCTAAAAGCTTTTATTATGTAAATGTGAGCAAACAGTACACAAATGTTTGGAACACGTATGAACAAATCTGAGGTACTAATGAAAGCAAATTAAATATGTTGGTATATGCCTCTATTTCCTTTCACTAAATCCCAAAACTGATTTGGATTATATTAATTCTTTGCCACTCTGCTAAAATACATTTATTGATAGAATTATGTTCAAAAAAACTTCATGGTTTTAAAGAAAATCAGTCTTTTTGAACATTATTATCTACATGGAAACTCCATTTGGAGAAGCAATTTAGCTATGAGCAATGAATTGATCTAAGACATGTTTATCCCCAAAGCAGTATACTAGGATCGTACATACAGTGTAATTTTACCTTCAGGGGCAAGCTTTTAATGGTTCACCAAAATCACCTTCAGTGTAACGCCAGCAAGTAAAATAGTTAAGTTTCTGCAGTCTCAGATGCTGATGTTGTACAGACATTAAAATGAGTATAATGAAAATATGGCCTCAAACACAGAAATTTTTTTTACTCTCAATTCAGGCATCTCCTAACCATCAGAATCACTAAAAGAACACTTGAAAAAAGAATAAATTGCTATGGAGAAAATACATTTTAGACACCACTTGCAAAATCTACCCTTTTTTCAGCTAACTATTTCTATCTATTTCTTTTACTCTTTCCCATCTATTTAGACTGTGGTGCCTTCAGGGCAGAAGCAAACCTTTACTCATTTTTTTTCTACCACCTGTCTCCATAGGGCTCTGATCCTAACTGACTCTTTATGGACTACTCTAATATAAGTAGTAATACCAGCCTTAAAAATGGGACTGTTAAACCAGTAGAGCACACTGTTGTTGCAAAGACTTAACTTAATGAGTGCTTTTAATAAAAGCAAACATGCAGTAAGGCCTAGTAGGTTGGAGGCTCAAATGCAAAGTGTGAGATTATGATCCTCAGGAAACTCAGCACCTGGATGGCCTCTGTGGCCCAGACAGATGTGAAGAAAAACTGTCATAAAAAAACCCTCAAAAAACCCATAAAACTACCCCAGTATATATAGGACCACAAGAGGTGGCTTTTTTCTTTATTTGGGTTTTTGTGAGTTTTTTGGCAGCAGATCAACAAGTCCAGGGATATCCTAGCAATGGCTGATACACTGTCAGTTTTAAATGATGGAAACTGATACACAGAATTTCTTGAAGTGATATCAAAGTCCAAAATCTCCCAGATTTGAAAACACAGAATCATGGAATCAGCTGGGTTGGAAGAGACCTCAAAGATCATCAAGACAAACTCCTGATCCAACATCTCCGTAATTACTAGATCATGGCACGAGGTGCCACATCCAGTCTCACCTTACAAACTTCCAGGGACAGTGAATCCACCACCTCTCTAGACAGGCTGTTCCAATGCCTGATTACACTCTCTGTAAAACATTTAGTCCTAATATCTGACCTAAACCTCCCCTGGCAGAGCTTAACACCATCCCCTATTGCCCTATTACTGGTTACCTGAGAGAACATCACTAAAATGACCAGATTTCTGGCACTTTGCATGGAAGTGTCTG
This sequence comes from Campylorhamphus procurvoides, assembly GCA_013396655.1. Classification (NCBI taxonomy): domain Eukaryota; kingdom Metazoa; phylum Chordata; class Aves; order Passeriformes; family Dendrocolaptidae; genus Campylorhamphus; species Campylorhamphus procurvoides. Next base: position 256,308 of record WBMV01008163.1, read on the forward strand.
GAAAACCTGGCAAAATCCTGCCCTGCCTAGGAAAATGTAGTAAAATTCTGTCCTGCCCAAGAATACGGCTGAAAGTACTGAAAATGCTACATAGCTAACATTACTTTTGATACCTATAGGTATCAAAATAAAAAAGGGAACTGTGCAATATTGTTTATATAGCACTAATTAGACTTACTATTTCAAATCTATACAATTTATATAGCACTAATTAGACTTACTATTTAAAATCTATACAATTTATATAGCCACAGCTTCTTTAAACAGTAATATTAGCCTTGTGCATGTTGGTGTTTTATCTTTAAGATCTGAAAAGTATTGTAGAATGTTGAAAAGTGTCCTGTGACTTCTTGGATGGGAAGTTGATTTTGGTTACACTCTACAAACTCTCCTGGACTAATCATCAGTCACAAAGCTGCTCATGACTGCAGGTATTTAATGACAGAGGCTGTTCAATCCAGTCCAGTGCTAATAAATCATCTAGAACTATCAAAAAACAAACTGTTCAGATCCAGACGTTCTCAAGATAAACTGTAACACTTGCTAAAGAGCTTCACAACTGCTCCTTTGAGGAGCTTAAAATAAGAGAATATTCTGATTTAAGCTAGATATAACTCAGTAAATACCTCCAGAAGTACCTTTTCAATGTGCTACTGGATCCAGTAAGTCATCTGCAAAGCTCAGTAGCCTTATGGATAATTGAGGGATAGACCTATGCCATGACCAGTGATCGTTCATATAGATCCAGAAAATAGCCTATTTTAATCACTGAGAAATTAAATTAAATTACTTGGTCCAACAGTAGACAGGATAGAGAAGACCACGGAAAGAAAAGAGGAGCATATTATCTTACAACAAAGTTGAGGTTTTACTCTTGCATTGCTAAATATTCTGCTTAGTGGTGGAAAGACTATAATGTTACATGCAGTCTGCAGAACAAAACTGAAGTTTCAGGTGGAAACCTAGTTCTGGTACACACTGCAGTACACACTACCCAGTAAGGTCCTGGCTTCATGCAATGTGTTCTTTTAAGACTATATTGTTCATGTAGAGGACTTTCTTCAGGACTGTTTTCAATTATCAAAAAGCATTAAAAAATTCTGTTAGCAGCATAATTTATGTAATCTTTGCAATACACCATCCTGAAGCTACATGATCAAAAGATCAATAACTGCATAGAACTATGTGAAAAGAGAAATTAAAGACTAAGAGTCAGTGACACAAATATGTTTAAAGTTACAAAGATCATGAAGGTACTGAAGCCTAAACATGATTGTAAGCAGCGACAAATACCAGAAAGACTAATGCACAAAGTATTGGAGGTCTTTAAAAAGCTACAAGTCCAGAGAAGACTGCTGAAAAAAGGGAGATCCACAAAACAAGAAGGCAATTTCAAAATAGCTCAGTTTAAAATAATATCCCCTCATTTTAAGTCTGTAAGAAACTGAAAGAGGCCTTGTATCACATATCAAAAACATCAAGAACCAGTCTGGCACACCTGAGGAAGAGTAGAATTGCAGCTGACCCACTGGTGAACATTTTCATAACAGAGATAGCCAAGTATACAGACAACAAATCATGACTTGATCAGCTCCTAATCCACAGGAGCTGCTTCAGTATGTACCACACCAAAACCCATGCTGGGATGCAGTGAAGTGCATTGAGCCTTGCTCGTCAAGTTCCCCTCCCCTGCTGTGTTTTGCAACGTAAGTCCTCTGAATTCTGTTTTCTCCCCCTGAATGTGCTCCCACTTTCAAAACCAACTATGGGTAATTCTACCCACCACCACACTACATATATAAACAGAGGTGAAAAAAAGAAAAACACAAAGTACTCAAACTCACAAAATAATTTCTCAAGTACATTCTAAAAACATACTAAACTGACATAAGCCTGTGTGATCTGTGGCCTTTCACTTCTAACCTGGCACCTATCAGGAATCACTGAAAAGCATTACCACACAACAAACATTTATGGATTGACGACAGACGTAAGAAACCCTTAGGTCAGTGCAAACTACAAGTTCTCTGAAGACAATCAAATGCCACATGTACCCTTCTTCTCCCATATGTGCATCTCCCACGAACAAAATGCCAACAACCATGCCAAATGGTTGGTGTATTGCTAACACATGATAAAGAATAAAGCACATGTGACAAGAAAAAAGGATAAAGTGCATGTGAGTAGTTCACACTACAACCACTCACATGACAGAAGAGGATGGATACAAGATCTTGGAGAAAGGGTGGAAGTGCAAGCTGTTAACCCAAGTTGTCCACACCATTGCCTGCTCCTACACACTTGTGGAAGATTTAGGGGGAAAAAGGAAATGGAGAAAACTATGGATTAAATGTATTTTCTGGTGGATCAGATTCAGCTGGTCATATTCCTCATTTACAGATACTCAAAACACAAACAGAATTCCATCATTACTGTTACTACTCTTGCATTCACTTTTAGTCCTTTCACTGCTCCAGGACTAAACATGAATTGAGACAGAACTACTGTCTTGATTTTAACAGAGGGTACTTCCTATCATGAATGAGATGTGCTAGCAATGACACACTTACTCAGTGGACAGGAGGCACCTGCCTCAGAGACATCAGTTTGTGAAAAAGCACTGCTTAAACACTTTATCATATCACTTTTCATTAATTTTTTATACACAGTTCTCAAAGTACATAAAAGTGTACAGAGTAGGAGAATCTACTGGCAATAATTTTCATTGCACATTTTTATGAGACTTTTTTAGAACAGTATAGATAGTACATTTAAAATTAAGTAGACTTTAGCTAATAAAACAGAGCTGCAATGGCATTTTCCTTCTTGATTGACCTCTTGGATTTTTCTAAGTCATATAATAAAAAGAATTAGTACATACTAGTGTCATTAATAATTTATTATTCCTCCATTAACCTTCTGAGTCAACTATATTTTAACCTAAGTTTAATATCCTACATGAACATATATTACAGAAAAAAAGGAGGAAAAAAGTGGAAAAAAATAGAATTAAAATTATTAGCTAAGAAACTACTTCAGTCTTATCATGTCTACCCTCTACAATAAGTCACTCAGACATAACTTACTATATTTTGAATAGAAGTGAAGAAAAATACAAGGTTTTTCATTTTTATTTAGACATGTAAAACCACATCAGTCTTAGGTTCACCTGTACCATCCTCTTAACAGAAATGCACTTAAAATGTGTAACAGCTGAACACCAATGTTACTCCTGAGAAATCCACACATAGACCAAAATCAACCTCATTTGCCTATATGTTCTTTTTTTTTTCATAAAGTAGTATGTTTGACTTGACTTCACACAGTACAGGAAGAGATTCACATCAGCTCCTCAGACTTCTAAAATTATTTCAATTATTAATTCAGACCTGACCTAACAAGTTACAATCTCTTGAATCTAAGTTTCTCAAAAAACAGACCTTCCATGGACATAGAAAGGATATTATTTTTAAATGATTCATGTTCAGCCTAAGAGATTAGGCCCCTCAGCACTAGTAATATTTTCTAGAAACTTCAAGGCAGAGTGCACAGGTTGGATGTTTTGTAACTTATCTTAAAGACGTATAAAACACTAGAAGCAATGTCATTATGAGTAACGGATTTTTGTGTTTTATAAGTTTTGTCTCCTCATTGGTAATATGCACTTTAATGCAAAAAGAGAAAATAAGCACAAGAGGAAAACAATCCTTATAACATACAGTGGCCTACCCACAACTTCTTCCCCTTTGAAATGTAAGAGCAATAATGTTTAGTGAAACAAATGCAAAATGAATTCCAGCAGTCTGCCCTGCAGCAAATCTCCAGTGATGGGACTGACTTGAGGTTTGCCACTGTGGCTGCCAGAGCCTTGGTTGAGTGAGCTTTGTTTTGACCCTGATGTGACACACCTGACAATATGTATCAATGAGAGATGCAAGGAACTTTTCGACATCCTGCTCTTGCGTACAGACTTAGCCAAGAACTGGAACTAACAAACAAACACCATTCTACAACAAAAAGTCCTAAAAGTTGAATGGACTTTCTAAAGGCTCAGTTCAAGAAAAAACAAACAAACAAACAAAACCAAACAAAACCAAAACCAAACAAACACAAAACTCAAACCAACCAACCAAACAAAGAGAGAGAGAAAAACAAAATCAATAGAATTTTTAAAAATCCACAAAAGACCTCACTTGGATTATAGTGTGGGAGAACAACTCACTAAGATGGAATTGACATTATCTCTACAGGATTTCTTGTGTTTTCTACGGAAATCAATTCAATTCAACCTTAATACACAGTTGTGATATTCTGGATCTTGAGTTGACTCATCACAATTAGGTTCTAAGGATCTTTTGAAAGAATTAAATGATAGACAACAGGGACTTGTCATGAATGCAGCATCTACTGTTGATGTGATATGACCCAATGTTTTGTTACATAGTCTTTGCTGACACCCATTGGTTTATTTTCTGCCCTCCATTTTTTTTTCTTTTTTAAGAAATGCATCTCTAATTTTGGAAATCACTTGACAACTACCTGGCTTTAGAAAGGGCTTAATTACATAGTCCATCTTATGGAAATTTTCAATTCTTTTTAAATATACATATATATGAATTAGTACTAAGCAGAGGATTGAATCAAGCACCTTGCACTAGAAGCAATTAAACATTAGTTGAAAGCAAGACCTCTATCCCCAAGCTTAGATAAGAAACGTGAGGGTGAAAAGTTTGCAAAACAAAGGAAACTAAAAAAAGCCCAAAAGTATAACAGTGGAACAAATTTAAATTAGATTTATGAATATGTTTTAATATTCCAATTCAAGTACTATCATCCCTAAATTTCATAGTGGAGATGAGTTATGAAAAGAGATCTAGAAGAACAGTAGCAGTTTTGATTATTCCAACTACTAAGGTTAAAAAATGTGGTTTAGGCAGTGAAGTAATGCTATGTAGTTTTGAAAAGTTAAAAATCCATGACAAACCCAACTGACATATCAGATTAACATAGTTAAAACACACCAGCTTTTGTAGTCACAGACAGAAAGCCAGTGATGTGTCAAGCGTCTAATTTTGCCATCTTTGCTTCCTCAGCAGAAGTGACCAGATAAATATTCACAAATGGACTGAAGACTTAATTTTATGTAAATTTCAGAGCAGAACTCACATTAACATCTCCACATAGCAAGGTTACTTTACTGTTTTGCCCCCATGCTCCTGAACACTAGTGGGTCAAAATGAAGAGAACTTACTTAATTTTACCTGAAAAGGACCCTGGTGTTGACCATCATCAGCATTTCAGTTTTCCTTTTATTGGCAAAAATAGTAGTTGATACCCTCCGAACACAAATCACAAAAACATTTATAGATTTGTTTTAAAATAATACCAGCACCCTTTTCATTTGGTCAAGTAAACCAAAGAGATCCTTATATGAGTTAATAGGTTGTTAACTCACTGCACACTTACGCAGTAAACACAGGAGCCTCACTTGCTTTGAATAACTGACAAAAGCCAGTAGTTAACTTCTAAGAGAAACAGCTAGCTTGCTTTCTGCTTTTCTAGTCTGCAGTTACAATAGTTAGTACTCTGACAGAAACTTCCCCTTGAGGAGAGAAAAATCTGCCCTGAAGCCACTGTCTTTTCCAGGGTTATCAAGCTGAAATTAAAGAAAACACCTTGGACATCGATAAACCCTTTTAATTCTTCTTCCTCACTGCTTCTCAAGAAAAGATTTCTTTTCTCTATGCCACATGACTGAGACAATCTAACCCAACCTTGTATTTTTCTGGCAGGCAAATACAAAGACCTGGCAAATGCTAGGAGAAATTTTGGACCAAGAGCTAAGTAAGATTGGTTCATATGTGACAAGTAAGCTCTTGTATAAAATACAGGAACCCATTTATTTTAACAATGAAATAAATTATTTAAAAATTCATCATTAAATAAAAATGTGAAAGGCTGATTTATATGGGGTTTTCTACTTTGTTTTTAAAACAATAATTTGAGAGAGAAACATTCTTCATAACAGGCATATAAAATAGATTTCCTCGCCTATACTACTTCACTTAGAGGACAGTAAGTACTAATATTGTTAATTGTTTAAGAATAGTTAGTTGTTTAAGAATCACAGCAGATCCTTTCTTCCTATGAAATTATAACTGAAAAACTAATGCAACCAATCATGTAATACACATATGTTCAACGAAAGCACATCAGTGTAGTAATTCTCATTACGGTGTGTGGGCACAAGTATCCAGAGAGTGAAGCTTTGTGCACTAGAACTTACTGTGTTTAAATGGATTTTATCTATAAACTTTGTTTGGAAAGGAATCACATTTTTCTGAGTCCAACCATCAAGGTACAGTACAATTACACATAAAATAGCTTAACATGCCAATGATTACAGAGGATCACAACAATTCATGATTTTATGCAAACTTGAAATCATGGAATCAATTAGGTTGGAAAAGACCTCTGAGGTCATTGAATTCAACCTAAAAAAACCCACCATGTCAACTAGATCATGATACTAAGTGCCATGTCCAGTCTTTCCTCAAACACACCCAGGGACAGTAACTCCACCACCTCCCTGGGCAGGTCATTCAAATACCTAATCACCCCTTCTGTGAAGAAATGATTCCTAATGTCCAACCTAAACTTTCCCTGGCACAGTTTAAAACATTGCCCTCTCATCCTGCCTCTAGTTGCCTGGGAGAAGAGGCCAGCTCCTAACCTGCTACAACATCCTTTCAGGTAGTTACAGAGAACAATAAGGTGTCCCTGAGCCTCCTTTTCTCCAGGCTAAACAAATCCAGCTCCTCCTGCTGCTCCTCACAGGATACATGTTCCAGCCCCTTCACTGTCTTCATTAACCTTCTCTGAACCCACTCCAGAAGTTCAATATCCTCCCTGAATTGAAGGACTCAGAAATGGACACAAAATCCAAGGTGTGACCTCACAACCAGCAAGTACAGGGGAAAAACCACTGCCCCAGTCCTGAAAACCACACTATTTTGGATGCAGGCCAGGATGCCTTTGGCCTTCTTTGCCACCTGCTCACAACTGCCAGTTCATGTTCACTCAGCCAGCACCTCCAGGTTCTTTTCTGCTGAGCTGCTTTCTAACCTCTGTTCCCCCATCCTGTAGCATGGGGTTATTGTGGACAAAGTACAGGACCTCGCACTTGGTCTTGTTGAACCTCATGCTGTTGGTTTCAGCCCATCTAACCAGCCTGTCCAGGTCCCTCTGCAGAGCCCTCCTACTCTCCAGCAGATCAAGACTTCAATTCAAAGTGGTGTCATCTGCAAATCTGCTAATGGTAGAGTCAATCCCCTCATCCAGATCATCCACAATAGTATTAAAGAGGATTGGCCTCAAAACCGACCCCTGGGGTACACCACTAGGGACCACATAGCAAGTGGATGCAAAACCATTCACTTCCATTTTCTGGACCTAGCCATCCAGCCAGTTCTTAACCCAGCAAAGAGTGCACCTGTTCAAGCTGTGGGATGCCAGCTTTTCCAGGATCACGACATGGGAGATGGTGTCCAAGGCTTTCCTAAAGTTCAGGCAGATTATGTCCACAGCCTTCCCTCATTCACTAGGTAGGTCACCTGGTCATAAAAGGAGATCAGGTGGGGCTTGCCTTTCCTAAACCCCTGCTTGCTAGGTCTGANTAGTATTAAAGAGGATTGGCCTCAAAACCGACCCCTGGGGTACACCACTAGGGACCACATAGCAAGTGGATGCAAAACCATTCACTTCCATTTTCTGGACCTAGCCATCCAGCCAGTTCTTAACCCAGCAAAGAGTGCACCTGTTCAAGCTGTGGGATGCCAGCTTTTCCAGGATCACGACATGGGAGATGGTGTCCAAGGCTTTCCTAAAGTTCAGGCAGATTATGTCCACAGCCTTCCCTCATTCACTAGGTAGGTCACCTGGTCATAAAAGGAGATCAGGTGGGGCTTGCCTTTCCTAAACCCCTGCTTGCTAGGTCTGAAGTCTTGGTTGTCCTGTATATGCCATGTGATCACATTCAAGATGACCTGCTCCATAACCCTACCGGATGCCAAGGTGAGACTGACAGGCCTGTAGTTCCCCAGATCCTCCTTCTTGCCCTTCTTGTGGATGGGAACCACACTGTCCAACCTCTAGTCATCTGGGACCTCCTCAGCTAACCAGGATTGATGATAAATGATGAACATCTTAGCGAATTTTTCTGCCAGCTCCCTCATCACCCAAGGATGAAACTCATCTGGTCCCACAGACTTGTAAGCATCTAAGTGGCACAGCAGGTCGCTACCTTCTCCTGAATTGCAGGGCATTTATTCTGTTCCCTGTCCTTGTCTACCAGCTTAGGAAACTAGTTGCCCTGGTCTTACTGTTGAAGACTCAGGCAAAGAAGGTGTTAAAGTACTTCAGCATTTTCCTTATCTTTGCTGACTATATTTCCCCTTGCAACTGATAAGAGAATGAAGGTTTTCTTTGGCCCTCCTTTAGTTATTATTTATAAAAACACTTTTTATCATCCTTTAGAGAAGTGGATAGATTAAGTTCTAACTGAGCTTTTGCCCCTTTAATTTTCTTTCTGCATGACTTAACAAGACCATTAAACGCTTCCTGAGTTGCCCACTCCTTTCTCCAAAGATGATACACCCTCTTTTTTTTCCCCCTGAGTTCTTGCTCCCTGTTCAGCCAGGCTGGTCTTCTCCCTGCCACTTCATCTTTCGGCACATAGGGACAGCATGATCCTGTGCCTTCAAGATTTCATTCTTAAAGTATGTGCAGCCTTCCTGAGCCCTTTTGTTTCTAAGGGCTGCTTTTCATGGGACTTTCTAAAGCAGTGTCCTGGATAGGCCAAAGTTCACCTTCCAGAAGTCCATGGTAGAGGCTTGTTGACACCTCTTCACCAACTATTCAAAATTATGATATTGTGGTCACTATGCCCAAGATGGCCTCTGACCACACCACATTTAGCAATCATGATTATCCAGGCTAGCAATCATGATCAGCCAGATGCTTACAGAATACTCATCTGCCTCTTCATCCTGATTGGGTGGTCTCCCCAGAGACAGACTCCCACCAGAATGTCTGCCTTGTTAGCCTTAGATTCTTACCCATAGGCGCTCAACGTTATCATCACTACCCTCAAGCTCTACAGAATCAAAACATTCCCTAATATAGAGTCACCTCACCACCTTTTCTTCTTCATCTGTCCCTTCTGAAGAGCTTCTAACTAGGCACTGCAGCACCCCAGTCATGTGAGTCACTGTGTGTTTTCATGATGTCAACTATGTCACAGGTTTCCTGCTGCACAATGGCTTCCAGCGCCTCTTGTTTGTTACCCCTACTGCGGGCATTGATATAGATGCACTTCAGCTGGGCTATTGATTTCACTCCTAACTCAGGCATGCCACTCCTAGGCACATCTCTAGTGAGCCTGGTGTCATACCCTTCCCTCTTCAAACTGTTTAAAACCCTCTTAATCAGCCAACTCTTGGGCTAGAATCCTTTTCCCCCTTTTAGACAGGTGAACACCATCCGCCTCCAGCAAGCTGGGTGCCATATAAACTGACCCATGATTAAAAAAGCCAAAATTCCACTGATGACAACAGTCTTTAAGCTACTTATTGATCACATGGGTTTTCCTGTTTCTTTCATTATTCATCCATGCTACAGAAGGAATTGAGACCACCACCTGTTCTCACCTTCAACCAGACAACCCCCTGCCTTGAAGTCCTTTTTGATTACCCTGGTACTTCTCTCAAGAACCTTGTCACTGCCGACCTGAACAACCAGCAGTGGGCAGTAATCAGTGGATCAAACTAGTCCAGGATGTCTCCTGGTAATACCCTTTAGGCCAAGCCCCAGGGAGGCAGCAGACTTCCCTGTGAGACGAGTCCAATGAGCATATAGAGCTCTCAGCTCCCCTCAGAAGCAAGTCACCCTTCTTTCTATCATAACATCAGAAGCTGTGATGCCTCTGGTTGACTGTGTTGATTTGGGGAACCCCTTCAGATAAACCTTCTTCTCCAGTGTCATATGCCTGACCCTCGAGATTCAGGGCCTCAGACCTACTTTGTAGGGACACCTGGGAAGGCTGGGGAGGCCAGGAGGGGATTCGTTCACCTCCCTGAGCAGGGGCCTGTTTCCATTCTCCCCATCTTCTAGGTCCTCTCCTTCTGCCTGATGGCAAGACGCATGGGGCTTTTGCAACTATTGCTGAACTCCCACATCCTGCATTTCTCTCAGGAATGGAAGGGTGTGACTCTACCAGTCTATTTCTCTCTCACACTCCCTGATACTTCTCAGCCTCTCTACATCCTGTTTAAGCTCCACCACCTAGCTGAGCAAATTCATCCACCTGTTCACACTGCATGCAGGTGTCTTTTCCACTGTCCTCTGGTACTAACACTTGTATTTTTTGTCCTTCTACTGAACACAAATATGGTGAGAAGAAAATCTTTTTTGTAATCAAATGGGACATTTCACAAGCTCTAATGGAAATTTTGCATGAAAACAGTAAAGTATTTACCATAAACAACTAATTAAGCAACTATTTCTAAAACGTCTGTGAAGTTATGGAACAGCCCTATGTCAGTGAAAGTCTGTTCTGATGCCCATTTATAAATTACGTGATCAAGATTTGTTCATATTCAAGTTGGTGTTTGTCAATTCCCTAACAGAAACTTGCAGGATGGAATCTTTTGCTCTTTTGGAGAGGTGGGACATGCAGAAAAATGGCTATTTTTCATTAAATAAGTGGTTCAATATATTAGTTGTCAATAACAAATGTATCAAGTATGAAGTAATAACAATTCCTACTGAACCAGACATTAAAATATTGTCTGAAAAGGAAATTTCTTCCTAACATCCGGTTTCTGTAATTTTTATAGCAGTTCATAGAAAAATTAAGTAGGCAATTTTATCACCCACATACAGATTAAAAAAAATCAGCCATAACAACAATGAGCAGCATGCTTGTGTGCAATTTAAAATTATAACACAACTGCTAGCCTGCAAAGTCCTGTGTTTGGTGAAAGGTATTATAAAACAGAGAGAGACATGAAAGACATTTCAAATCCATCATTTTTCAAACGAAGTAAAATGAACACAAATAACAGTCAAAAGAATAAAACGCAAATGTGAGAAGAAGAATCAAGACAGAGTTTTGCCTATAAGCAACTTGTTCTATGACAAGAGTCTGGTACAAATGAGAAGGGAAGGAGAGAACCTGCATTGAGGGTGGCCTGCACTCCATCAAAGACAAAACTGTATTTATTGCTCTATATGACATGGGGTGCTGTTACCACATACTAACAGGGCATCTTCATTGCCACTGTCACTGTCAGTAAATAATCTGGGAAGTGGGCACACAGGTCGATGGGTGCTCCCACTTTGCTCTGCTCAAAGCCTGATCTACACAGAAGAGGCAGGAGGAGACCAGCAGATCACCACAGTTTGGCGGCAAGCAGGTTGACAAATGACAAGTCATCGCATTAACATCTACAGTTTGCCTATAACCTTGCTTTCCATGCTCCTTCTTTTCCATTTTTCTCTTCTACAAACTGAGACTGAGTTGCAAACATGAGCTACCAGTTGGCTAGTGTTCACAAGCTGGTTCTATTTTGGCTGAGCTTCTGGGAACTTCACCACATACAACAGCAGATCCTACCACACTCATGATCCAGGCTTGGGAAGACACTCTTGCCGACTGCATTCAAGTGAAGCAGCACCTGCAGAGTGCAAGCAGCTGCTGCACAGGCACTCGGAGCTACCAGTAGCAGCTGCAGCAGTTCCTGGACAACAGCAGAGCAAAGGCACACAGCAACCTACAACTCGCCATGAAAACCTCATTTTTGTCCCCTAACTGATGGCAAAGAGCATGCCTTAAGTTAATGAAACAGAAGCTTTGGATTTTTTAAATGTCAAAATGCCTCCCGTTGATACCGGAAACAATTACTGCTGCTCTTTTTCATAGTCAGCCAAATAATCTTGGTTTCGCTAAGTTGAGAAGTGAACAATACAGTTTCTTCTGCCACTTATGCTGCTGGCTAATGTGCCTTATTTTCCCAGGATAGTATTCTTAAAATTATGAGTTGTAATGAAGAACTAAGATCAAGGACATTTTCATTCCTGAATATTGCAATTTATCCAAAAAATATGTTCCTCTATGTTAGGACCTTTTCTGTTACTGAATGCAGCCTGTAAAACAAAATCGTTACTAAAAGGTACTAAAAAAGGGCATCAACTTCCCATTTGTATTCACCTTATGATTTACTTAATTTCTGTTCACTTTACCCATATTACCTCTAGGGTTACAGGCTATTTTATGTCAGAAATTATTAGTAGGTCATTTAATACTGCAGCCAAATTAATTCTGCTTTCTAATCTATCTGACAATATCCTCAATAGGTTTCCTGTGAAGGTGGAAAGCTAAGCCCAAGAAACTAAAAACCACAAGAATATATTGAACATTTCACCAAAGATTCAAGTTTTTCTAAATGAGAATTGAAGAAAAAGTATTTTTAATTCTTAGGCAACTCTGAACTGAAAACAGATTTGTCTTAGAGAACCATCAATAAGCACCATCGTTCAGATTTAGTTTGAAATCATCCAATCATACACCATCTGTATAAAGAAAATTTTGTTCCAGCAGGAAATATTAACCATGTATCAGTCTTACTGCATTTTACTGATGTAGAACTGATAAAACCTGGAGCCATATACTTGCAACTCAATATGCACCCTGAATTTTTCACAAGCTGAATTCAATGTATCTGCTGTGAAAATTATTTGAATTTTATCTACCTAAAACCATACACATCTGGAAATACTTTTTGCATACTAGACACCACTCTGACAAAGAGCACTGAGTTATGCTGACATCTGCAAGAACTGACCAGACCTCACACTTCATGTTTAATCCTTATGTAGTCATTGCAAAGTAGCATTCAATGGTCTCTGACGTTTCTAAAATACTCCAGTGAGAAGAGGTGTGATACTGTAAACTAAACAGTAGAACAAATTCCAGGACAAACAAGAGCTCTATTCCTGGCTGTCAGCTTTCCTGGCAATGTCTGAAAAACTGTCAGTAGGTACATGGAATTGTTCTGAACTCTAATTTTTGACTGTTTGGGGAACCTGTGTCTAAAGTGAATCCAGTAGGTTTCTCCATTCTTCACCAAAATTTCTGTCATAAAACATAGCAAGATATAAGTGGAAAAAATTGTTCCTTTTCACATTAACAGACTTAGCCACAAGGTAAATTCTTGTAGATCTCTGTTGGGGCAGAAAGTGTTAACACCCACACAGATACTTAGAAAAGAAAAATGTAGTCCTCAGCCATTTCTATAAGACTGTATGCCAGCATGAGCTTCATGACTGCAAGTTTGCATCACAATGATCCACCTTGCCTGTACACTTTATACATATGACATAAAGACTTGTCTCTGTTCTGCACTTGGTTTGAGTAGGCAGCATGTGATATTTACTATATTTGTATTTTAGTAATGCATATGACTGATATAAGGTATTAATAAGTACTAACACTGAATAGAGATAAGTTACTAATACTAAGGGAACTAACACTGAAAGTGTTAATAGAAATAATAGCAAGAACTTTTGCTGAAGTTACAAGGACAAACTGCATAGTTGAGGCCTTAAATGGCTACAAGAACAGATAAGATGCTATAAGAAAAAAAAGGTTCTTTCAGTGCCTGCCAGGGAAACTGGCCTAAGCAAGTTTCAGACCAGAGGTGAAAATGACAAAGGGAGAAAGACATACGGCCTTCATCCCCACGACCACTGCAAATGACCACCAGAGAGCAACACACACATGCAAGAAGGAGAAGTAAAGGGAGGGGACATGGAAATAACGTTCAAGAACTGATTATAATAAATTTGTCTTTTCTCGGGAATAGTGTAAATATGTATAAGGGGGTTATGAATATGTAATACATACAATGCATAAAAACACTGCTCAAGGTTTTATGGGTGTGCATGTCTTTGGTGGAACTATTCCCCGTGCATGCAGTGCCGAGTAAACATACCTCTCTATAACCATTCGGTTGTGGAGCTATTATTCTCCAAGTCATGACAGTTATCGGTCATCTGGCTGGCAGAAACCCCCAAAAGCTGCATTCACCTCAAGGTGCATTCAGTAGTCATACACTGACTACTGTAATCCTCAACTTATCACCAAACATAATGCCAAATCACTATAATACTGCAAAAGGATTCACGAGTTTTGCTGGGACTTGACCACTTTTTTAAATATTTTGGCCATTCACATCTTTTATGTGTGTTGAATTTGAAAACAGCTGCTTTAACAGAAATAGCAAAATTTGTCCATATATGTATTTATTCATGGACATACACATGCTGAAGCAGCTGAGTTTGCACCTCTTTAGTATTGGCTGGGTATAGTATTTTCCATTGAAAAGTCTGACTTACGTGAAAAGCACATCCTTTTTGCAAAACAAATAACAAAAAGAAAAACAAATAAACAAAACGAAAAAAAAATTAACTCCCCACCCAAAACTAACAAAATCCAAATCCCTCCTTCAATGAAAGACCATGAAGTTTTACGTCACAGAAAAAACAAGTGCAACTTTTACTACTATCGCATTGTGTCCTGACATCTTTGACACTTCATTCTGCCTCAATGAGAGCAACTCCTATCCTGTAGTTTCACAGTTTGTATTTTGTTAAGTTATTTTAGTTTTACTTCCCATCTTTATTACTATCTGCAGCTGCATATAGGTTTTTACCTTGTACGTGAAGCAACATTTGTTTTAGAACTTGGAAGTTAAAAGCTTCCATATGTCAGCAGTAGCAGAAAAATACACTTAAAAAATCTAATGTGAACTTTCAACATATAAAGAAAGATAAACAACAAAAACTATAAAACCCATCATATTTTGTGCAAAGTACAGATCAACTATATTACAATCAATCTCCATATGTTTAATGCCATAGAAGCAACTGAGTATTAAAACCCAGATGATCAGACAGTAAGAATGCTTAGTATTTTCCAAATAGTTCCATTAAAAAATTTCTTCTTGTTATCTGTCCTAATTTTCTTTTTTTTTCCTTAATTCTTCTGTCTTCCTAGAATTTTCACAAACTATGAGTAATTTATGTCTCTACCTTCAGATGGTGCAACTAACTACAGTAACACTTCCTGTTACTTCCTGTTGTATCAAGATTATAGGAAAATATTTAGCTTCCACTTATATTTTTTTGTATTTTTCTAATCAGCTTAACCTGCCTTCAAATATATTTCACACATATATTTGTACTTTTATGTGAAACTCTCACAGGAATACTAACTGGGATGGTCAGGTTTTACCTTAAAAAATCCACTTAGAGCAATAAATATTGAAAAGAAGGACAAAAAATGAAATCCTTAATCTAGAAATTAAAAACATTTTAACATACTTTTTCCATCCTGTGTTACAGAGTGCCATATCTCCAGTGAAATAAGAGAAAGTTATCATAACATCTACATGATTTACACTGCTGGAATGAAGGCAAAAACACACGCACACCTGTCTCTCACCCCAAGTTCATTTTAATGAAAAAAGAAATTTTTTTTTGTTTTTCTCCTCGAAGATCTTTTGTATCTTATTATCAACAACATACCTAGGGCATCAATCAAGAGAGGAAGTCAATGATCTGGCAGAGATACTGGAAATACTTAAGAGGTACAACTAGCCAAAAAGCACAAGAAAATCTGGAAACCCTGAAGGCAAGGAGGAACCGACACTATTTGTGGAGAAGCATAATGTTTCCCGGAATCTTTACCAACAAGACAATGTATGAGTTAAGATAAATGACTATGTATTAATCTCAAAATCCTAATTAGCCAACACATTGAACTGATATTTTTTAACAGTCATAACTGCATCTAATGGCTTCAGGCACACTAACTGGGCATTTCTGCTGCAGTGATCAACAGAAGATAACAGATACCAAAATTCAGTTGTTATTGAGTTAATGAGTTGAGTAGCTGGAGCATCTTAAAGTAATTTTAAGCTGTTTGCACATACAAAAATACAATGCTCTATTGATTTATAATTGAATTTGTTTCCTTTCAGATTATTCCTATTAAGGACTGACAGAGCTGATACAGCTTTATTAAAAAAATATCATTCTGCTAAATTTTACTACAAGTATTCTCAGAAAACAGAAACATATAGGTCTCTTGTTGAAAACACAGAAAATATTAAGTTCTTCTTTGTGGAAATGCTGAAAACCCTGTGAAAGTGAATAAACTCTTTTGAAGTTCTGCAACAGAGATAAAGTAAACATATTTTACAAGAGCTGCTTTATGAAAGCAGTAATGTATGTCTCTTTTTTCAAAAATGTCATGCTGAAACAGTAGGGAAATAGTTACCATTCATGGAAACTTTTAATATCACTGATGGAAACAAGACCTGAACATTCACAAAACGAAGATGCACCAACTGGTTTCATCACATATACTGATTTGTATTCTTTCTAAGCACTATCTAAATATATTTTTATTCTATCACCTAGTTGCCAAAAAAAGGATTTTTTCATCACTCCTTTAACAAAAAATAAATCCACAATCTCCTATTTTATTTCCTTGCTGCAAACTCTTGATGATTTTGGAGTTAATTCCTGTGTTCATTGTTTTTAAATGGAAACGATTATTAAGTCCAATGATAATTTGACTTTATTTTTCTAACCAGAAAAAGGAAAGTACGGAATGGATACATACAGGTAGATTAGTTGCAGATTTAATTTCAGCTACATGAAAATAGCTGGTACAAAAGTTTATTAAGAACTGAGAGTCTAAACTTTTGCATGTAAACTGAGAATGGCAAGAATGGGTCTAATTGAACTAAAGCTGCTGAAGGTTTTATTTTTAAAAAGCTCATGATTAACTCATTGAAACATTCCCCCTACTCCAATTTTTGTCTTCTTTTTAACAATTAGTACCATTCTTTGAATTGCAGCAACTTGCAACTGCTTTATAAACAACCATCTGCCTTATTGTATCTTCTCTGCTTTTCACTGTTTATCAATTTAAAAATGTAAAACACATTTATCAACACATTTATCAACAATGTAACAAATTCCCATCTGGGTTTACAAGATGCTCATCATTTCTTTCAAGAATTATGCTAACAATAATTATGAAACTATCTCTGAACCTTTCGAGTACTGTCATGTTTCTGTGATGAACCAACCTACTGCAAATTGCTGCCTGCACACTAGAAGAGTTCACTGAAGCACATCTGACATAATGATTCCAGTAAAAAGTCTTCACAAACACCAGATTTTGAAAGCCGATTAAGCATATGCAAATGAATATATTGCATGCAATAAAGATTCATATTTAAATTTCCTTAGGTACCATTAAGTAGTCTTCAATCATCACTGTCTGTCCATCTACTTCACTCAGCAAAAAGAAATGCTGAAAATAAACAGATTGTTACAATCTGAAATATTTCTAAAATTCTAAAGACAGTTCACATATATAATTAATTTTTTTGTGTGCTGCCTCTACTAGTTTTCTCTATTATCAAAGGTTCAAAAATGAGAAAAGTAAACGGACTAGAACTTTCTGGAAATGTATAACTTACAGCTTAGGAATCACTATTAGAGAGCAATTCAATATCATGCCCCATTTTTAGCTGTTTCACCTATTTTGCTTAAAGTCTTGTGTGTCAATTTTCTATTTCACATTTACCTAAGAAAAATTGAAAATAATTAAGCCAATGTAAGAAAACCCCTATTGAAAACAAATAAGGCACGGATTCCTAGAGAACTGCATTTCTGATTCAACTTGCTGTGCATAAAGTGATAGGTGTCATTTAAGCTCAACAACTTCAACTGGTACACTCAAATGTCTCTTAGATTCGTCTTTCTAATAACAAATGAGATCACACCTTCATATATTTTAAAGATTCTGGCTGATCTCTCTCTTCTGCCTACCTGTCCATTTTTCTCCAAATACTGCAACTCTAAATACTTTTTGTGACATTTACACTATGGTAAAATTTTGCTAAAGCCAAAAAATATTCTGCAACATTCATTAATAGATGGGTGTTCCGGTTCCAGGCAGGACCGGGTTCATTTTTGCAGTAAACAGGAGGAGACATGGCTAGGACACAGATATTATCCTATACCACCTTATGTCATTGTTGTGGGCAAGGGGAACAGAGTCTCTTCCAGAGAGAAGAGGTCTCTTCCAGTCAGGGTGCTCTGTCTGCAGTGGGGCTGGGTCAGGCTCTGGGATGAGCATTTTGCATGTAAATCACTGTCTCTCTTCTGTATGCTTGTATTATTAACATTGTTCCTGTTAATGTATGTTTTCTTATCTCATTGCTGTTTTCAGTAAATTGTTCTTATCTCAACCCATGATCCTTATTTCTGCCTCCAATTCTCCTCACCAGCACATCACAGGGTGAAGGGGAGGGGAAAGGTCAGGAAGCAAATAAGCAGCACATAGTTTGAAGCCTCTCAGTAGAAACAATAAATTGGGGAACACTGCTTCCAAACCAAAGCCTTATTTGATGTCCAGCAACTGGGCATGAAAGGTTGAGATAAAAACAATTCTAAGAATTTGTTGTATTAGGTACAGAGCCATTGGTCACAACGTTGCTTGTTCTGTTCATCTAGGTGTGCTACCTACCCCAGTATTTATTCCTGTATGTGCAATATGTGCTCCTTATGATGATATTTTTCAGAGTAGGGAGGAAGATCAGGATTGCTTTGTTACCATGCTATGTGATACCAGCTAATGACATGACAACATCATGGGCAATGAGGGTCACTTGTGATGAACTGTATTCAGTTCTGTACTCACACTCTCACCTCAGGCTCTGCCTCTGGGAGTCCATTAATAACAGTAACCAGCCTGCAGGGGGAACAGGGAAGGATGATTTTCCGCAGCTTTTCATTCCCTTTCCCTCGTTCAGGCCTGTTACAACAGCTTTTAAGAATTCTGAATTTCCTTTGGATGTTGAGGAAAAGATGCTCTTGTTCCTAAATCTGATAGGTCTCCTCAGTCCACACCATATCTAGAGTCAAGAGATTTATAGGAGGGTCTTTCAAAGATCTGCCCCACAGGTTGATATCCATGAATGGCATGGAATGTGGGAGAAAATGGGACAGCTCTGCTCCAATGGTTTGGAATTTCATCCCTGAACAACTATAGGACCCTGATAAAGTGACAGAATATTTCCAAGGAGAATGCTTTGACAACTCCTGAGAACGGCAATTTATTGCAGTGCTTTGGGACCTGGCTATTCTCTGCTGGACACNTTTGGGACCTGGCTATTCTCTGCTGGACACAGTTAAGTATTAGACATTACCTTCAGGGAGAGGAGGAGGAGGAAAGCAGATCAACAGGCACTGCAGCCACTTAAACTGCAGCAGAACCTGAGGAATAACTTGTGCCAGTAGCAGTCATCCCTATATAGAACAAGAAATCCAAGACCAAATCGGTTCACTTAGTGAGGGATGAAGAGGAAGTAGGGCCTTCACAAGAGGAGGAATAGACATGGCCAGAGACAATCACCAATTATTATCCCTGGGCGAGCTGTCAAATATGTTAAAAGATTTCAGCCACCAATCAGGAGAGCCCCTTGTGACCTGCACTGCTCCAGTGCTGGGATAGCATGGCCCATGATATCATTAGATACTTCTGAAACCAAGCAACTGGGATTTGTGTCCCAGGACACAGGCACTGACAAGGGGATTGAGAAAAGGACAGTTTTTAGGAGTAAAATGGCAAGATGGACCTTGTCAGATTCCAATGGACATGGTCAACAAAACAGCAGCTATGTTCCAACCAATGAGAAAGAAGGGAACACAGAATTT
>WBMV01008164.1:0-11036 GCA_013396655.1 Campylorhamphus procurvoides
TCCTGGGGGAGAAGCTCGTTCAAGGATTTTTTGGGGGGAATGCTCTCAGGGATGTTCTCGGAGTATGGTCTTTTGGGGGATACCCTTTGGGGGATTTTTTTAAGGGACTACTCTGAGGGGGAATGCTCTTTGGGGGATGCTTTTGGAGGATGCTCTTGGGGCGGGATGCTCTTTGAGGATTTTTTTGGGGGATATTCATGAATGCTGCTCTTTGGAGGATTTTTGGGGGTGGAATGGTCTGGGAGATGTTCCTTTTTTGGAGAAGCAGGAGGACAGGGCAGCTGAGGACACCTCTGCTCTCATGGGCTGAGTCCCGGGAGTTCACCGAGCTTTTGCCTCCAACTTCTGCTCTCAAACCCCCCAAAAAGTGCCGTGGATGGCAAGAGGCACCTTGTGTGCTCCTCACAGGGCAGAGAGGACCCCAAAAAGCGACTTATCCTCTCTAAACAAAGAAATCCATCCTGGCTGACGCCACCTTTGCCAAGTTTTGGGGTGAAACACAGCGGTTTCCTGGGAGGTACAACTCCAGGCGTGCTACTCTTGGCGGTGACAGGGCAGGGGACACTCACCTGGACAGAGGACACTCACCTGGACAGCGGTAGAGCTTTCGGGCCTGGGCGATGTCCCCCTTGCTGAGCCGTGTCCTCTGCCCGATGGCCGGTCGGACCCCGTTCACGTCGTATTTGGGCAGGATGGTGTCCAGGAAGATGCCCCTGGGACAGTAGGAGGATGAGCCGGGTGGGAATCACCGGCCCTGCGGCCACTCCCCGGGGGGAAGGATGCTAAAAACAGCCCGGATAATTAAAAGCAGCCCAGCTAATTAAAGCCTAGGGGCCGGTGAGTCAGCGGGGACGTGTCCCCAGCGGAGGTGACCGCGGGGACAGCAATTCCCTGCCCTGGAATGGGGCACTGTGGGGCTTCATCCCATGATGAGAGCCTTGCTCTGGGGGAATTAACCCTGTGAGGAGCTGGTAACCATCCCCTGAGGCTGGGGACACTGTGACACTGTCCCCAGGACACAAGGGGACACAATGCCACCCCGGGCAGGTACCTGGAGAAGGTGTTTCTGGCGTAGTGCATGATGCTGTCGAAGTCATACGTCTCCCCCAGAGACTCCACCTCCTCCGGCTCCATCTTCAGGAAATTGTATTCCTGCCCTGGGGGGACAGGCAGGGGCGACCCCAACGTTGTCAGCACCCCGTGGCAGGGATGATGATGAGGAGGAGGAGGAGGAGGAGGAGAAGGAGGAGGGAGGCTCATGCCTACCTGGCTGGATGTTCTCCCGGATGATGGAGACGTGGTCGTCCCTGTCAGGGCGCGTGTGCTCGTGCCAGAACCCGATGACGTGGCCCAGTTCGTGCACCACGATGCCGAATTTGTCGCAGTTTTTGCCGATGGAGATGGCCTGGGGTCCCCCTCCTCGGCGGCCCACGTAGGAACAGCACCTGGGGGGGAGGCACTAGGTGAGTCCTGGCCCTCCGGGGGGACCACCCTGGTGGTGTGGGCATGGCACCCAGGGACATCGGGGAGGGGGTCCCGCATGGTGTGGAGCATCTGGGGACCATCCCTGCTGCTGGAACTTCAGCCATCCTGTCCAGATGAGGAGCTTGAGCTGTGCCTCCAGCCTCAGCTCTGCCTGGAAACTGGGAGAGCTCAGCTCCTGCCACTGGGCTGCCTGGCATGGAGTGGCACAGCATGGCACGGCATGGCTGCAGCAGCCCCAAATTCCTGCCTGTGGATGGACCCTTGTCCGTGCGTCACAGCTGAGCTGGTCCAGCCCTGTATTCTGGACCCGGGTTCAGGGTTTTGCACCCACGCAAGGGCTCCCATTCCAGGGGAAATCCTTCTCCCAACCACCATCTGCTTGGCTGGGGCTGTGCCCTGACGCGTGAAGACGCTGAGCTCGTCCAAACCCCTGTTTCCTTTGGCCTCAGCCCCACTGCAAGCCCGGGCTGGTGCCTCGCCATCAACCTCAACCCTCGGCGGCAGCTCCGACACCTCCTGCCCCTCATCCAGCCAAACCCCACGGTGAAACCGAGCCCCAAACCCACAGGGCAGGTGGTCCTGGAGCACCCCCAGGGCCCCCCGGGACATACCCACAGGGTCTGTAGGTGAATACGATGTAACTGTCCTCATCGTTGCGCTCCAGGAAGGTGACACAGGTGTGCTTCTCCCAGTGCCGCATCGCCTGCCGGAATATGGCTCGCTGGCTGCCTGCGGAGGGGCGGCGGGGGCCGTCAGCCCGGTGGGGAGGGAGGGGGAACCGAGGCTCGGCGGGGGTCGGAGCACCCCCCAGTCCGCACTCACCGCTGAAATTGCCGCTGATGACATAGGGGATGACCCCGTCGGGCCACACTCGCTCCGGCCGGGATGTGGCAGCCCGACGGCTCCGTGCCCGCTGCCGGCCCCGCCTGTGCCGCGGGTGGCTCTGCCGGGGGCTCGTGGTGTTGTTGCCTGCGGGGAAGGAGGTGGGGGTGAGAGCTGGCAACCCCCCTGCCCGGGGCGGAGGCGGATGGGGGTGTTTTGGGGGTGCGGCGGTACCTGAGGAGTTGGTGGGCAGGCGGGTGACGGTGTGACGGGCCAGGTCCACCACCCGGTCCACCTGGAAGAGCCGCAGGTCCTCCTCGTCCAGGGCGATGTCGCCCAGGAAGGCGGCTGGGATGGGGTAGAGGAGGTGTGAATCCCCCCCATGTCTATACCAGGGGGTCCCCTTTGGGTGTCCCTCCCCAGCCCCCCCGCACCTGGCAAGCCCTGAAGAGAAAGGCAAGCCCTTCCTTCCCCTCCTCCTCCTCCTCCCTCTCGCTTTCAACGGAGCGTGGTGCTGGCCGGGCTCCCCCTTGTCCCCAGCAGCTGGAGCCAGCCCTGCACTCACATCTGGATCCCATAAAGCCCATCCATCACTTTTTAGGGTTTCTATTATTGTTTGCGTTGCAGAATTGCCTTTTTTTTTCTTTTTCCCCCACTTTGCTGGGTTTAGGACCCCCTTCCTGCCCGGCTCCCGCTTCCCAAGCCCGGTGCGAGCTCCGACAGCCCCGGGATGCTCCAACGACCTCTGAGTCATCTGCCAGCGCGGAGCGAAGCCATATGGCCCGGGAAGCTCCTGCTGCGCCCAGCGCCCGCAGGAATGGAGCAGGAACGGAGCAGGAATGAGGCAGGAACGGAGCAGGAACGGAGCCGGCCGCCTGCCAGGGCTGGGAGCCCCGTTCCTGCACCGGGATGGCCGAGATGCTTCAGCATCACAGGGCTGGAGGACACAACCCCGCACAGCCCTTCCTCCTCCTCTTCCTCCTGCCCCCCTCCGTGACTCAAAGCCGCGGGATGAGCGCGTCTCCCGGA
Organism: Campylorhamphus procurvoides; assembly: GCA_013396655.1. Classification (NCBI taxonomy): domain Eukaryota; kingdom Metazoa; phylum Chordata; class Aves; order Passeriformes; family Dendrocolaptidae; genus Campylorhamphus; species Campylorhamphus procurvoides. The sequence goes on from WBMV01008164.1 coordinate 3,337, forward strand.
GTCAAGGCTTGGCCGGCCCCGATCCCTGGGGATCCAGCTCCTGCGGAAAAGCCGTGGCCGGAGCGAGAGGGCTGGCAGAGGTCACGCCGAGGCTCCGGCGGTGGCCGCAGTGGGGTGGAGTGGGCTTCCTCAGCGGTTTTTGGGGTACCCGGGGTGAGCGGAGGGTCCCGGGCACCCCCTGCCCTCGGTACCCCCCGAGAAGGGCGGTGATGGGGAGGAGGGTGGTTGGAGCAGCTCAGGGGATGAGGGCGAGCGTTGCCAAGGTCGCGCTCCAAGCAATTAGCAAATGGATCCCAAAAGAGCCACTAATTATGAAGACAAGGCGGGACAATTAGGATAACCCTCAGAGGTCCAAAAATCCGGCACGGGGTGAGAGAAGCAGCCATGGGATGAGAGGAACAGGCTGGATCCCATCCATCCCTTCGCACGGCACCGAGCCCAGACCCCACTCCGCCGAGAGAGCCACGTTTTGGGTCTGTCCCCAGCACTGACCCGGGGGGTGAATCCCATCGGAAAAAGCTCCGAGGTGGAGAGCAGACCTGCGGCAGAGCCGAGGGAAGAGCAAACAAGCCGGGGCCGGCACCTCCCCTGGCAGCGACCTGCGGCTGGCACGGCCAGGCTGCAATTTGAGGGCAGAGGAGAGGCAGGAGCCGGCCCCGGCCTCCCCACACCCTCTCCGGGGCCGGGAGAGACGTGTCCGAACGGGCAGCGCGGGGGAGGACCAGGGCCGGGGAGAAGGACGAGCATCCCGTGCCAAGAGCTGCATGGAAAGACAAGGGAAAGTAAGCTCGCTTACAGCCGAGCAAGCGCCGGCGGAGCCAAGTGATATAGAAACCATATGTGAGGGATTTGGGATACGTGAGAGAGCCGGGCAGGCCAGCCCGGGGACGTGGGGTTGGTTTTCCTGGTGGTGCGAGGCAGCTTGACTACCCAAAAACCCCCAGCCCCAGGGGGAAGGTGTTTTGGTGCTCCCGGAGGGGCCAGAGGAGCCGTACGGGGACAGCGAGGGGATGCCCCGGCAGCGATCCCTGTACGGACACGTCAGGGACAAGCCCAGAGTGTCGGATTGAGAAACTTCCAGGCTGGTTTGGGCTCCGGTCACGTCCTCCTCCCACTCACTCGCTGTGCACCCACGGCATGAGGTGACACATCGGGTGGTTTGGGGGGGTTTCTGCTCACCAACCCCCCCCCATATGCTGTTAACCTCCCCAAGGGGCTTCCTTGGGGATGCTGCCACCCTGATGTCACTCGTCCCTTCTCTGATCATGTCACATCCTCCTTCCAAGGTGGAGGAAACCCCCTGCAAGTGAAGGGGACTCCCTGCAAGTGAAGGGAATCCCCTAAAAGTGAAGGGGATCCCCGGGGGATGGGGGGCACCACAGACAGGAGAGGTCCCAACCTCTGCTTGGCAGAACACAGGTTGGAGCAGGGGGAACACCCCTCGAGGTGTCACACCTCCAGCACCCTTTCTCTGCACCAAGCACCCTTATCCCGCCAGGTCACCGTGCCCAAGAGACCCCAAACCAATGGGCAAAGGTCCCCGGCGGTTCCCAGAGCTGGTCCCGGTGTCCCTGAGCTGTTCCCAGCCTGCGACACCGTGGGCTGTGCCACAGGGGCTGCTCTCTGCTCAGCCACCGAGGTATCGGGGGCAAGGTCCGAGCCCCGGCGGTGCCAGCAGGGGGGATGCAATGCCAGCGGGGGACAAACGATGCCAGCGGGACAGACATGAGGCCAGCAGGGAGGATGCAATGCCAGCGGGAGGGATGCAATGCCAGCAGGACACCGGCTTCAAGGCCAGGCGTGGGCCACGATGGCCCCACTGCCACCCCTATCAGCCAGGGGAGAGGGGGATCAGCCCAGCTCCATCCAGGCACATCACTCCCACCCCCCAGAACACAAGCAGCCATTTGGGACCTGAGAGGAGGCTCCCACGGAGCTCTTTCCCCCCCCGCAGCCGGGAGATAACTCAGCCCTCTGCTGTTGTTTGACTTTTTGTGTTGTGTTTTCTTTCGGGTTCTTGGAACGGTGACGTAACCCCGGGGCTGAAGCTTTAAACAAACAAGGTTTTTCAGCAGGACCTGGGCCAACCCCCCTCAGCACCCCATCCCGATCCTACAGGCACCTCCTGTCTGCTCATGGCTCACTGGCTGTCCCTGCAGGGTCCCTGTGTCCCTGCCTGGGATGCAGGACCTCAGCATCCTTCATCCCCCTGAGCTCGGCAAACAGTGCAGAGGACTGGGCCTGACCTCTCTGGCATCACTGGGATTTTGGGATGAGCCTGACCTCGGACTCCACCAAGGCTGGGAACCGTGTTGCAGGGAAGATAAAATAAAATTAGTGATGGGAAGGGGTCGGGGAGCGAACGTGGTGTTCTGGTGAGCCAGGAAAAGCAAACAGAGCAGTGGGGAAGCCTTGGCAGGTCAGGAGGCAGATAAACAGGACAGGATCACATTCCAGGTCAGTCTGGGGCAACGGAGCATGGCATCGGGCAGGAGGGTCCCTCAGCCTGGTGCAGGGTCCACCAAGGGGCACCAGGCAGGAAGGACCCTCATCCTTGTGCAGGTCTCACTAAAGGACACCAGGCTGGGAGGGACCCTCACCCCTTGTGTGGCTCCCACCACCCTCAAAAATCACTGGGCAGGGCAGAAAGCATCCCCTCAGCCCAGCTTTCCCTCCTTGGCTCAGCAGCTCCATCCCAGCCACTCCAAGTCTTCGTTGTGATGCCCATCCATGAGCATTCCTCCCGGATCAGCAGGATTTGGAGTGTGGAGGGAAGCAGGGAGGGAGCTGCTCTGCCGCAGCCGGGAAGGGGATCGAGGACAGCGGTTCAATAGGTGTATCCCGGCCTCAGCCGAGCTGCCGGGTTGTAAAGCCACCGAGTCACGGGAGCCGCATCCCACTGGCTCGCAGGGCCGCTAAATATGTGAGGAATGCTCGTCGCACCGCCCCTCGCCCCCGCACAGCCCAGCTGCACGGCAAAACACCCCGGGGCCTCGACCAGAGGAGCGGGGACCCCGCTCAGACAGGACTGGGGGGTCCTGCTGGCGCCGGGGGTCTGTCCTGCCCCGGGGAGGAGGTGTGGGAGTGAAGGTGGAAGGGATGTGGAGCATCCCAGGGATGCAGGAGCAGCGGGGTCTCCTCTGGCTTTCCACAGTGGCCTTGTGAGACCCCCAGGACAGCGGAGACAGGGTGGAGGTGAACCAGTGCAGCCCCTCTCCTGGTGCCCCTCGCCGGAGAGAGGGAGCAGCCAGCCTGTAAATGCCGGGGCCAGGAATATTTGCTTTCCCAGAGCACCTTCCGACCAGCACAGCAGGCACAAAGCAGGAATTCAAGCCTTGGAGGCCAGGCTGGGAGCCAGGCCAGATCATGGCCCCTCTGCAGCCAGTGGGGAAACTGAGGCACGGGGGGATGGGGTCGGTCAGCACCAAGGGGCACCCCTGAAAGAGCCAGTCCTGCACTCAGTTGGGACCCCCTGTCCCCTGTTTCCTGGCTGGAGCATCCTTATCCCAGCTGGTGCTTTTGGGAGACCCAGGGCTGTGCCAGCACCCAGCACTGCACATCCAGCAGCTGAGGGAGGCAGAGATGCTCAAGTAGAGCATCCAAGGTGAAGGGATGATCCCTATCCCCAATTCCCCTCTGTGCATCCCTCTGGAACACAAGGCACATCCCGTCTCTGCCAACACTTCCTTCCAGCCAAATTCCCTCTCCAGCCCTGGGCATCGGCATTCAGGCTCCAAACTCTCTGCTTGCTTCAGGTGATGAAATAAGCACAGTGGAGCCTCTAATAAACACATCCCAGGCCAGCAAAAGGCTTCCAGGGTCAGGAAACGTCCGTCCGGGGGCAGGTTGGGAGTGGGAGGGATGGTTTGATCACTCCAGGGAGGATTTTCCTTCTGCTCCTCTTCCGTGACAGCGAATGGAGGAGAGAGCCTCCTCCAGGGCTCGGTGTGGAAGATGCCAAACCTAAGGCATGTCAGAGCCCTGGGCTGCCAGGAACCATGTGCAGGGAGCAAGGTCTCCCTGTATCCCTTCTCCAAAGCCAGGTCACTGAGGAAAACACATCTTGGGACAGCAGCACCTGCCTCTGTGAAAGGGAGAGCTGCTGGAAAGGAAAACACTTGGGATTTGCTCTGCTAAGGGGATACAGAGGGGTTGGTGTCACATTGGAGGTGAATTTGGTCACAGCAGGAACCAAAGGCCATCAGGGACAGGGATGTGCCCCAACACCTGGCTCTGGACACGTGGGGTATCCCAGGATCTCATGGCACTGTGTCCATCCCTGTGTCTGGTGGGTGGCCAAAGGACACCGGCCCCCAAGGGCTCCCACACCTCTGGATATCCTCCCGCGGGCTTTGGCTGCAAACATCCCCCTCCTTGTGCTTTCACTGCTCAATCCTGTCCCCACAGCCCCTTCCAGCACCCACTAACTCTTTCCAAAGGCTGTTCCAGCTAGCTGGCCATGCTGATAAACCTTCCTGTCTTTCAGCATCTTCCTATTGCCTTTCCCACGTGCACGGAGTGGGAATTTGCCACGCAAAGCCCCTCTGGATCGACTGCACAGCAGTGATGGACCTGCAGCCCTTGGCCAGGTGATAAGTAGGACCTCAACTCTCCCCACAGCTCAGTGGGATGCTGTTTTCTCCAGGAATCCTCATCAAAGCCGCAAACACTTAAGGACACATTCTCGCCCACAAAACACCCACCACGGCACAGCCTGGACGCAAAACTTGGGGCAACCCCGGTCCGTGAGCCATCCTCCCTCCTTCCCCTGTATCCCTCCCGAGTGCTTTGTTCTCCCCGGGTCTCCCCCAGGCCGCCCCGTCCCGCCGGCCATGTGTTTCCATGTGTTTCCCAGCCGCGGATAAAGCCTCAGGAAACGTCGTCTCCCCCCTCGCCACGACCCGCCGGCGTGAATCAGCAGCCGGAGCGTTTCCCAGGAGCCGGGAAGGGAGGGCAGAGAGGAACGACCACCACCCCCCCTCCGGCCCCGCCGTCGCACCCCGGGCCCCCGCCGGGGCATGCGGGTGATTACACAAAGATAAAGCAGATCCCGGGATCGGCCTGAGACTCCCAAGGTTTCCGGAGCCCTGAACCGCAGGCCTCCCGCCGGCCCCGGCTCCGCGGGTGGATTTTTACCCTGCATGAATAAGTGACATATAACGGCTGGAAAATATTTTTGGGCAGCCTGACAAGTGTGACTCCAACCAGTAGCCTGGGCTGGCTACGCCTGGAAAGTGTAATCTAGGTGAAATCTGGGCGGCTGGAGAACTCCAGGCATGGCTGGGGAAGCTCATGCACCCGGGGAAAAGGGGGGCTCAGACCCCCAGCCCCATCCGTGCATCCCGTGGTTCTGCCGGGCTAGTGATGCTGAGACCCCCATGGGGAGGTGGGGGCAGCAGATCCCAATAAAACCCCTCATTTGGGGGGCTCTGTGAGCGCTCAAAGGGCTCTGCACCCCCTCCCCATTGAGGAGGGTGATGGAAGGAGTGGGGGAGAACATGCCAGCCCCCCGGTTTAGCCAAGCATCCCAAAATGGGGATATGGAGCTTCATTCAGGGAGAGAGGCGGGCTCCATCCCCCCCTGGGTGCTGGGTGCACCCGAGGGGTCCCAGCTGCCATCCCCAAACTGCTCAGCAAGCCGCCTGGATCCCTTGGGATGAGCCAGAACAAACCCTGGGGCTGCTCCTCCTGCGCGGCTGGGGGTGGTGGGAGCGATTCCAGCTGCCTTTCCCAACCGGAGACACGACCCTGATTCGACCCGGCGGCTGCTCCCGGGCACCGAGACCTGGATATCCTGCTGACCGGGTGAAGGGAAACCGGGGCCACGGTTGATTCCTCCCTCCCTGGCTGCCCGGGGGCTGGTCCAAGGGCTGGATCTCCCAGCGGTCCCGTTTTGGCATCCTTGGAAGCGACGCGGCGGCACGGGCGGCTCTTCCCCTTCCGCTGGCATCGGTGCAGACGGGGTGGCATCACCGGGGTGGCCGGCGAGCCACAGGCAGCCGACGGCCTCAGGACACCTCTGGCATGAGCTGTGCCAAGGAACCCAAATCCCTTTCCCTGTGCTTCCCTCCCTGGAGCCGCGCTGGTGCCAAAACCTCAGCGCTCGGCTGTTTCTGGCGCTGCCCGAAGCTTTAGGAAGGGTCTCAGCACCCCAAAACAAAACCAAACCCGCGCATGGGATGCCATGGAGGGGTCAGGAGGATGCCGGGGGTATGTCAGGAGGGGCTCCAGCTCCAGCTACCATGGCTGGATTTCTCCATCCCAGCGCTGAGGAGCCCAAAGGGGGTAAATCCCCGGTTTGTGCAGTGCGTGGCAGGGCCTGATCCCCCCCTCTCTCCAGGCTCCCGGGGAAGAGCTGCCGTAATTAAATTAGTCACATAAGGATCTCATAAAGGCAGGACGGCAATGGGGAGGGGGGAGCAGCCCATGGGGGTCCTGGGGTGCACAGGAGCGGGGTGAGGAGTGACCACTGGGGAAGCCACCACTAATTAGCCCGGCTCGTCAGAGGGTGAAGCCTCGTCTCTCCCGCTCAGCTGGAGGAAGCGGGAGCGGAGGGAAGGCTCCAGCCGGCTCTGCCCGGACGGTTTTGCAAGCCTAGCTGTTTCAGCCCGGGAGGGCAGGAAGGGAAGGATTTTTGGCCAGAAAAAGCCCTCGTGTAGACAGAGTTATATCAACAGCCGCCTTCCAGCGCAGACAATGCCAGCACAGAGAAACGTGATCCCCCGCCAGACCCCGCCAGACCCCGACCCGCGCACCGGGCTCAGCCCTGCCCGACCCTCCCGTGCCTCAGTTTCCCCCCCTCCCAAAATCCTTCCATGCACTTTCTCTCGCACTGGAACTCGGGGATTGTACCCCCGCAGCACCCAGTTTGTTCCCAGACCTTCCAAAATCTGGGGAACAGCTCACAGCCTCCTGTCTCGGCACAGCCCGCGGTGGCAGCTCCCGGGCTCAGCCTGGCCCGGGTGTCCCGGGGGGACGAGCTTTGGCTGCGGGTCGGGAGAAAGGCAAAGGGTGCAGAGTGTGCGCTCAGGGATGGGGTGGGATGGGGGTGCGATTGGTCCAGGGATGAGTCTCGCGATGGGGTGGGATGATGAGGGGGATTTGGATGGGGTGTGGGGGTTCCCCACCGCCTTTGACAGCTGCCAGTCCAGCCAAGACCAGGGAGAGAAAGAGGGGCGCAGGGCCAGCACCCCCCCAGTCCTCACCCTAAGTACAACCAGATGCATCTCGGAGCGGGACCGGCCGCTGCTCCCCCCACTCCTCCCACCGTGGGCATCGGGGACCCCCCGACCGAGGGGCCAGCGCGGGGCGGCGGTGCCAACTTTCCCCGTGCAAAGCCCCGAGGTGTGTGCCGGGCTCACGCTCACTCACACTCACTTCCACATTCACTCCCACCGGCCCCCCCGCGCTCCTCTTTGTCCGCCCGCCCGCCCCTCGCCGCGCATCCCCCCGCTCCTACCGGCTTTGCAGGGGTCCTTGTAGTCCAGGGGCTCCTCGTCCTCCTCCTCCTCTTCCTCCAGCACGTAGGAATAGTCCGGGAAGCGCAGGGCCCGGGCCAGGAGCAGGCAGAGGAGCAGCCCGCAGCTCCGCAGCCCGGCCATGGCTCCGGCCGGGGTTTCTTTTTTTTTTTTCCTCTCTTCCCTCTTTCCTTCCCTTCTTTGCTTTTTTTTTTTTTTTCTTTTCTCTCTTTTTTGTCCCTT
>WBMV01008164.1:38098-48983 GCA_013396655.1 Campylorhamphus procurvoides
GACGGGAGTGTGGGAGGACACAGCTGAAGGAACGCTGCTGCATCCCCTCTCTCCTCCCCTCAGCCGCCTGTCCCCCCGGGGACCCGTCTGTCCCCAGCCAGCCCGCGCTGGCACCGAGAAAGATTCCGGCTCCGTGTCCCTGCCGTGACACCACGGGCTTGGAGCGGGGGGGCTGGGGGACCAAAATACCCCCAAGCTCCGGGGGGAGCCTGGGACCACGCTCAGGGGGTGCTGGAAACCCATCTCTGGAGCACAGCATCCCTGGAAACTGAGGCACAGCATCCCTGGGCACGAGGGAAACTAAGGTACAGCATCCCTGGGTGCCAGGGGAAACTGAGGCACAGCATCCCTGGGCATGAGGGAAAGTGAGGCGCAGCATCCCCGGGGCGTGAGGGAGACTGAGGCACAGCATCCCTGGGTACGAGGGAAACTGAGGCACAGCGTCCCTGGGAGCCAGGGGAAACAGAGGNCCCGGGGCATGAGGGAGAGTGAGGCACAGCATCCCTGGGTACGAGGGAACCTGAAGCACGGCATCCCTGGGTATGGAAAAAACTGAGGCACGGCATCCCTGGGCATGAGGGAGACTGAGGTACAGCATCCCTGGGTGCCAGGGGAAACTGGGGCTCAGCATGCCCGACCTGGGTATGGAAAAAACTGAGGCACGGCATCCCTGGGCATGAGGGAGACTGAGGTACAGCATCCCTGGGTGCCAGGGGAAACTGGAGCTCAGCATGCCCGAATACCAGGGGAAAACTAAAGCACAGCATCCCCGAATACCAAGGGAAATTGAGGCACAGCATCCCTGGGCAGGAAGGAAACTGAGGCACATCTTCGCAGCCTGCCCAGCACTCCTGACTCTTTTGCCCCCAGCAGGAGCGGTGCCACCTCACCCCCTGCCCATCACCGTGTTTTCCCAGCGCCGGGGGCACAAGAGGGGCCCGGTGTGAGGTCAGGCGACCCCGGCTGCTGCCAGGTGCGTGGTGCCAGGAGCGCGGGCAGCTGCCAGCCCTGCCTGTGCGGCACGCAGGTGGCAGCGGGCTGCCCGTGTCCCTGGCTGCCGTCCTAAGCCCTTGGCCCCGGGGTGAGCTTTTAATTACATCAAGGTATTTGAAGCTGGTTCCTGGCGCTGGGTAAACAGGAGTCCCGGGCACGTGGAGGCGGGGGGGCGAGGGGGTGGCACAGGACGGGCACAGTGCCCCCGCACCGGGGCTTGCCGGGACGGCTCGTCCCGCCTTGTCCTCCCCCGGGGTGGGAAGGAAGGGATGCAGGGAAGACAGAATCCACCAGCATCCGTCGCCGCCGGGTCCTGCATCCCCCCCGGCATCCCCCCGCGGCGCGCTTGGCTGGCAGGAGGGCATGGGGGGCACCGGCAAAGGTGGGTGGCTGCGATATCATCCGCCCGGTCCCCTCTGACGGGGACGACCTGCTCCACCTCCTCGCTCCATCCCGACCTTCACCCGAGAGCCACCCGGGGAAGAAGGGGCGACCCGGGCTGGGGAGGGCGGGGGGTGTCGGGGTGCAGCCCCCAGCCCTGGCGGGGATGCGGCTCGTCTGTCCCTAGCAGCGAAGCGAGCGGGATTAGCGATGCTTACTCACCTCCCTGGGGAAAAGCGGGAGATTAGGGACGGGAGACGCGTCCGACCCCGGGGCGGCGGGGCCGTGCGGGATCGGTGAGGCTGCTCGGGGACCGGGACCGGGACCGGGACAGGGACCGGGGAGGCTGCCCAGGCCCCGCCGTACTGCAGCCAGGGCTGGAGGGGAGCACGGACTGCCAGAGCAATTGGGCTGTGGCCCTAATTCCCAGAAAGCTGCTCGTGTGGGAGTGAGTGTCCTCCCGTGCCCTCCGCTCCGCCGCAGCCTCCAGACTCCTGAAGGTTTGACGTGGGTTTTCTTTTCCTTTTTATTTTTTTCCCTTTTTTTTTTTTTGTTTTTCATTTAAGCGCCGGGTGCAGATTAACAAAAGCTCTCGCGGCCATCGTGCCCGGTGCTGGGCACGGGGAGGGGGGATCGGGGCTGCTTCCTCTGCCTGCGCCTTCAGCTTCCTCACCTGCGCCGCGGTGGAGGCAGGTAGGTGCGGACCGGGCTCAGTGCCGGGGCTGGGAGGAGGAGGAGGAGGAAGAAGGAGGAGAAGGAGAGGGAAGGGCTGGGACTCTGTGTACGCAGAGTGGACTCTGGGCAAGCCAGGGAGAGGGTCCATTTTGAGTGAGGAAGAGGCTGGGTTTGGGGTTCTTTCCTATTCAGAAGTGGGTTGCGGGTCTGGGGGTTCAGAGCCCTTCCCTGGGGGGCCCGGAGGAGCTCCGGCCCAGGCAGGTGCTGTGGGCACCAAGACAGCACCGGCAGGATCCTGGGCTGCTGGAACATCAGCAGAGAGGGATTGTCGGGTACCAGCACCCCCATCCATCCCCCTCCTGGATGCTGGAGCATCCCGGGAACCCACTGCCTCACACGGCCACGCATCCCCCCATGATCCCAAGGGACAGTGTGGGGCCAGTGTCCCTCCACCCCACGTCCTCCCAGTGTCTCTCCTATTCTCCAGCTCGGACGCAGGGCAGGGATGCCAAGGGTTCTAATTCGGGTGTTTCCGGCCTCCTGCGGCGTCGTTCCGGCCAGGGCTCGGCTCAGGGGTGTTGCCGTCCCTCTGCTCGCCCTCTGATTTAAGGGAGAAAACAGGGATTTTGGAGCTCTGTGCCAAACCACCATGGCAGAACCTCCCGGGGGGGTTTATCTCTCAGCGAAGCCTGAGCTGGCAAAACTCAAGCCCACCCGGGACTCCCCCAGATCGCCCTGGGGGACCCTCTGTGGGTCACGCCAGGAGAGACAGTGAGTGGAAGGACCTTGGCCAGAGGTTGTGGATGTGGCAGTCAGGCAGGGATCCTGCTCTTGGGGTAGGGGGGCTATGGCTGAGCCCCAACAGAGCTTCCCACAGCATTGCTACCCCATGGGGGCTGTGCTGGCCCCGGGGAGGCTTCACCAGGGCCTTGGGCTCCCTGGCACGCCGAGGGCAGCGTGACGTGGAGAGGGGACAGTGCCTGGGGATGCTGCCCCAGTGCATGGTGGGAAATTCCCTGCTGTCCCTCCAGCACACTCCCCCCTCCTTGCTCTTTGCCCCAGAAATGACTGCCATGGACCCTCCTCAGGGCTTCCCAGTTTCAGGGTGGTGTGTCCATTCCTCCCCCTCCCTCACAACATTCCTAACACCGCTGGCCGCCCCGAGACCACACTGGGATGTGCAGACGCTTCCCAGAGTCCCTCCTGGCTGCCAGTTTCTCCCACAGCCCTTCCGGATCTATAATTCCCAAGGAACAGAGGGAGGGAACGGGAAGAGTTTGTCTTTCAGCACCTTCTCATCGCAGGCAGGCGTGGGCTCTCCCTCGCCCCAAGCCCTGTCTGGGTCCCCTCCCTGTTCCCTGGCACCCAGTGGGTGAAGCAAGCAGCACCCCCAAGCCCTCCCCTCCACAGCGAGCAGGGCTCGAGGGGGTCCTGACCCTGCTGGTGGTGGGATGGTGCCACCCAAATGCCCTCTGACAAAGCCAAATGACCCCCGTGGCACGCCGTGCCCCAAGCCATGTCCAGCAAGGGTTAACTCTGGCTCCCAGCTCCTGGCAGGGCCAGACCGCAAGCAAGCTGCTGCTGAGCTGGGAGGCCGCCCATGGCCTGTTGTTCATCTCGCTGCTGGGCTCCCCTGGGCCCTGGCCTGCCCTCACCCCATCTCCTGCAACCCCCAGCCCGCCAGCCCCCCGTGCCGAGCCGTGCCGGGCCGTGCCGAGCCATTCCAGGGGAGCCGTGAGCATGGATGCAGTTTATGTAAGGAGTTCGTGTCCCTGGGACACACACACGTTACATAAACCTGCACGGCTCTGCTGCCATCAGCACCACCTCACCGGGAGCCCGGGGGTGGGGGGTCCACCTGGGAGCCCCCCCTGGACCCGCTCCGGGGCTGGAGCATTGCTGGGAAAGGATGGGCAGTGGGAGATGGTGTGTTTGGGCTCAGGGTGCTGGGAATGGTGCAGAGAGCACCCACGGGGTGCTGGTTCTTGCCTGGTGGGCTGCAGGGCATGGTTGGGATGGGTGTGATGCTGGTGGGCTGTATGGTATGGCTGGGATTTCTGTGATCCTGGTGGTCTGCAGGGCATGGCTAGGATGGGTGAGACCCCAGTGGGCTGCAGGGAAGGGGTGAGTGGCTACCCAGGTGCTCCCTACTCATCACTCATCAGGATGGCACCATCGGGATGCTGCCACAGCATCCTGGTGCTCCACAAAGGCCCTGTGAACCCCTTGGAGAATATCCCTCTCTTCCCACCTGGCTGTTGCTGGGTCTGCAGGGAGGTAGAGGAGCTCTGCCTTCATCCCAGGCAGCTGGAGGAGGGATGGACAAGGCTCTGGACCAAGGTGGCAGCAGGACTTGAGGCAAAGCCAAACGGACATCCCATGGGGTGGCCACATGTTCCATGCTGGCCACGCCACCACCAGCACCAGGACAGGGGCTGCTTGGCCCATCCCGGTGTTTCTCCCATTCCAGTTTCGCCCGGAGCGGGGCGGCTGGAGCCTTTCATTGGTGACGGGGCGGCGTTGCCGAACAAAGGGCGCTTTCTTCGCCCGCACGGGGCAGAGCACACCTGCCCGCCTTGGCACCGCAGCCGGTGCCCCCGGGGCTGGGCGGCACCGCCGGCACCGCGCCGATTCCCGGTTTCCCGGGCGTCAGCAGCCCCAGCATCCCTCCCGCCTGCCCAGTCGCTGCCGGAGCCGGCGGAGGCTGCAGATCGTGGGGAGCGGAGCCTCTGCCACCACCTTGTCCTGCTGTCACACGCCCCGGGATGCTCAAGGCTGCCTAGAGCCGGGGGAAGGTCCCGCTCGTGCTGCTCCCTGGATACCCCGCTCCCTGAATCCCAGTCCACCGGGACCTCCAGCTCGTAGGACAATAGGCAGGAGGAGCACGGAGCCCCTCAAGCCAATGGATCAAAAACTCCAGCTCCGGCACTCGGAGAAGAGCATCCCCAGGGCCGCCCAGGCGGCTTTCTGCCTCCTCCAGATCCCGGAGCCGGACCCCTTCAGCCTGTGGGTTTAGGTGCTCCTGACTTCCCGGCTTCTCCTCTCCGGGATTTGGTGTCACCAGCGGAGACACCCGCTCGTCCTCGGCGGTGGGGTCCCTGATGGACCCTCCAGGTAGCTGTGGGGTGGAGGGGATGCTCGCCGAGCTCTGGGAATCGCTTCTTGTGCTCCCGATGGGATGAAGGACAGGGCACAACGACAGCCTGGGGGAGCAGAGGGGACCCTGGGACAGCCTTGGGGCAGCGGGATGGAGCCGCGCTGGGAGCAGCTTCTTGGAGCGGGGCTGGATGGGAGAGCCTGGATGGGTCCTGCGCCCTGGAGGGAAGGGGTGGGTGTCTTCAGGGTGCCCCTGTGCCCCAGGGTGCCCTGGCTCGGAGAGGGTGCTCCAGGATGCATCCCAAACAGTGTAGGAATGGGGACTTTGCCCTCCTTGGGCAGAGGATGTGACAGGGACAGGCGACTCTGGGGACACAAACTCCTGCCTCCGCCCTGCTCCTGTCCCCACCTTGTTCCTGTCCTCATCCCACTCCTGTGCCCATCCCGGCCATCAGGTCGGCTCTGTCCCATCCTGCAGCAGGACTGGGAGCTGGGTGACCCCGTGCTTGTCCCCCTCGGGTGACCCGGCTGCCGGGCAGGAAGTGGGGACAGGAGGACATGGGGACAGGAGGACAGGGGGACAGGGGAATGGGATGCGACCGCCGGCGTGACGAGGTCTGGCTCTGCACCCCGCGTGTGCGTGTGGCCCGGGTCCCGGAGGAGGGTTAATCCAGCAAATCTCCCCAGGCATTTCTCCCAGGAGGGGCCCCTGAGAGAGCGGGGAGCTCCCCCCTCGCTGGAAGCCCTCCTGGGAAGCGCAGCCCAGCCCTGGCCGGAGGCAAATACCTGCGCGGGGCACGGCCTCCCCACGCTGGGTGCCAGCGGCCGGGCGTGGGGCCAGGCTGGGTGCGGAGGGACGGGTGGGCACGAGGTGCGTCCCGGCCTCCAGCCCCGCCGGGATGGGCGCAGGAACGACGGGACGGGACGGGGACACACGCCCTACACACGTGCCCTCCCGGGTCGTGCTTCCCGACGGATGCCCGCGGGGCACGGGAGCCAGGGATCCCCTCGCCATGCCGGGGAGCTGCCCATCTCCCACGGCGGGGCGGAGATGCGGGGTTGAAAGCAGCACCCCCAGCAACAGCGCCAGCCACCCCCGTGCCTCGGTTTCCCAGCAGCGCTGCCCGGGCAGGGCTCGGTGCGGTGCCCCGCTGATGTCCCGCTCCCTTTCCCGCAGGATCCGGCCAGCCCGGGACGGCGCTGAGCACCACATGAGTGTCGGAGCAGCATGGCCAGCGACGCCAGGATGGGGGAGACCCCGCCGCGGTGGAGGAGAGCCCCGGACGCAGCGCAGGACTCCCGGGGGATGGAGAGCAGCGGGATGGTGTTATCCCGAAGCGCTGCTGCAGAGCTGGGACTCACGGGTTACCCGGAGCCCGGCAAGCTGAGCTACGGCATGGAGAAGGGGTGTCCCTGGAGGGGCTCCGAGGGATGTTTGGGACCCGTCCGGGAGCTCGCAGGGGGCCGGCTGGGTTGCCCCTACCCCCCGGCCCCGCCGTGCCTGCGGGATGCCCTGTGCCGCCCCAAGGATGGAGCCGAGCTGCCCCCGCTGCTGCCCCCCAGGAACGGGCAGCCCAAGGCGGGCTGGGGGGAGCCCTGTAAGGACCACCCCGGGTCGCGGTGGGCTGAGGCCGTGCTGGCCCCCCTGGCCCTCTACAGCCACGCGTACCACCGCTACCCCCTGCCCGTGCCCGGGCTGGACACCCAGCGCCCCAGCGCCGCCGGCAAGCCCCGAAGCGCGGCGGGGGACACGGCCGGAGACCCCCCGGCTTTCCGCCACTGCCCCTTCCTCGTGGAGGCCAAGCACAGCCCCTTCCTCCTGTCCTCGCTGCTGCCCAGCGGACCCCCGGCTGACCCCCCGTTTGGCGGCGCGGGGACCGAGGGGCCGGGGGCGATGGGGGACGGGCGATTCGCCGGCGTGGACTGGCGCTTGGGCTCCTACGCCCCCGCCTGGGGACAGCCCCTCTACCTGGGGGTCCCGTCGAGGTGCAAGGCTGCCCTGATCCCCTTCGACGACTGCTCCAGCTCAGGGAACAAGGTAGGGCGCCCCGGAGAGCGGGGATGGTCGGGGGTCCCCGGTACGCCCCTGGGTGACAGCGGGCTCCAGCCTCACCTGAACCCGGCTGGGAGCGGCGCGTTGCAAAAGGCGACGCTGGCACAGGCAACCAGGGAAGGGCAGGGCCGGGCAGCTCCCCGAGAGGGCAACACAGCCCCCCTTCTCTCCTACAGCTTGTCAGGGGGGTCCCAGCCCCTCCGAGGGACGGGGTGACACGCCCCTGGGGCGATGCCGTGCTCCGCGGTGTCCCCGCGGGTGATGCCACCCCCGGGCTGAGTCACGGCGGCAGGAGCCGGCGGGGGCGGCGGGAGGCAGAGCTGCCAGCCGTGGGTGCGCCCGTCGCACCCCGTGCCCGCTGCGGCTCCCCATTCCTTTCCCACGCTGCCAGAGGAGGGGGGGAAACAGCACACCCATCACCCCACGGCCGGCGGCCGGGAAGCACCGGGAGGCTGCCCAGCTCGGGAATGTGGTGGGAGAAACGGAAACAGGGGGACAGAGTGCCCCCCATCACCCGCCAGCAGCGACGGGGGTGACAGGCAGTGACAGGGGACTCACACCTGGAGTGACACCAGCCCCTCTGCTCCCTTTCCAGGAGTTTTACCCGAAGAAAGAGCCCGGTTTCCACCCCTCCACCAAGGACCACGCGGCGCCGCATCTGCTGGGCAAGAGCCAGGCAGGGCAGGACAGAGACGGGGAGGGGGAGCCGGCGGTGCCGGAGCTGCCGGGAGCCCCGTGGAGGGATGGCCGAGCGGGGGGCAGCTCGGCGGTGCCCGCTCCCCATGCCCGCACGCCTCCCCCCAGCGCCAGCCACCCCCTCTTCCTCCTGCAGCCCGGAGCGGGGGGCTGCGGGGGCGCCTGGGTGAGCGCACGGCCCCACGGCGCCGATTTTTCCATGGAAACGGGGCCAGGACGGCCCTCAGAGCCCAAAGATGAGCGCCTGGGGCACCAAAGCCTCCAGCCCGGCTCACCACCGGGATCCAGAGAGACCAACCCATCGCCTCTGCTCACGGACGGGCACTACCCACCGGCTCTTGCCAAGCCGGAGCCCCTCTCAGCCTGTCTCTGCCCCACCCCGGGCTGCGATGGGTGCCCGGGGGTCGGCTGTGGGGTGCCCAACCCCTTCGAGCCCACCCTGGGGGTGCCCGGGGGGCGTTTCCAGTGCCCCCCCAGCAACCACACCAAGCTGAAGAAGACGTGGCTGACGCGGCACTCGGAGCAGTCGCTGCCGCGCCTCAAGGCTGCCCGGCGGGACGGGGGTCCCGAGCCCCCCGGGGAGGGCAAACGCTCCACCAAGCGACCCCATGGCACCGCTGATGGACCCCGCGCTGCCAGCGAGGGCGCCGGGGCGGCCAAAAGGGGCACAAAGGTCGCCGTGTGCCCTGGTGATGGCACAGAGAGAGGAGGGGACCCCGAGGAGAGGAGGATGGAGCTGGGAGAGGGAGGTAAGGAAGGAGGGTGCACGATGAGGCTGGCAAGAGGCTGTTGGCATCACCCAATCCCAAAGGAACTTTGTATCCCTGTTCCTGGCACCCACAACACGGGCTGGGAACACGTGAGGACTGGGAAACCTGCCGCACTGGGGCTTTTCCTGGCATGGTTGGACCTGACAGCGATTCCCAGGGCAGGAATAGTTAGAAATGCTCCTTTGGAGTGGCGTGGCACCCTTGGATGGGATGCCCGGGGGTGGAAATGCCCCTTTGGAGTACTGTGACACCCTCGGGTGGGAGGCCTGGGGGATGGAAGTGCCGTCACTGGGTCAGTGACTCCTCAGGGAGGTGTTGGCATCTCAGGCCTGACCTCTGCAGAGCTCCAGCCCTACTTTCCAGCCCTACTTTTTGGCCCAGTTTCCAGCCCCCGCCGCAGCATGCCAGTCATAGAATCCCAGAATCCTGGAATGGTTTGNCCGGGGCTCCTGGGGAGCTCACAGGGTCGGAGGTCCATGGAGAAGGGTGCATGGAGCACCCCTCCTGTCACCCTGCTTTGGAGCATCTTCTCCATCCCCCCACTTCCTAACACCTTTTCCCATTGCCTTGTTTGGGAGCATCCATTCCTGTCTGCCCACTTTTTAATGTCTCCTCTTTAGAGCATCCCCTCCCTTCACCCCTCTTTGCAGCAACCTCTGCTGTCACCCCACTTTGGGGCACTCTCCATCACCCCACTTTAGAGCATCCTGTCTGCTCACCCCACTTCAGAACAGCCCATTTGGGTGCATCTCCATCACCCCGCTTCAGAACACCCCATTTGGGTGCATCTCCATCATCCCACTTCACACCATCCCCTCCCATCACCTCACTTTACACCACTCTCTCCTCTCACCCCACTTTAGAGAATCCCCTCCCACTTTTGAGCACCCTCTCCCATCACCCCAATTTTTAACATCCTGTCTCTTCACCCCGCTTCTGACCACCCTCTCCTGTCCCTCTACTTGAGCACCCCTCCTGTCCCCTCTCCCTGCAGGTTTGCCGTGGGGGACAACGGGGAGCTGAGCGTCGATGGCCTCTGCACCCTGGGGGGAGCCGAGGAGGAGCTGCTGGAGGAATCCAGCCCCGAGCTGGGGGGCAGGAATGTGGGGAGCAGCCTCTGCCTGGCCAAATACCTCCTGGGGGTCCTGGGGGACCCCTTCTGTNCCCACCCACCCTGGCCTTGGACCCTTCCCCTCCTTCCCAGCTGGCGTGGATGGGGCTCCACAGTGTCCCCAAGCCCCTCCTGTGTCCCCCAGACCCACCGAGCCGGCAGGAGCCGTGGTGCTTGCAGAGCCTGCCCTGCACTGCGCTGCCCCAGAGCATCCCCCGCTGCTGTGCCTGTGCCCCCCGGGCCACGGGGGACCCCAAGGGCAAGGAGGAGGAGGAGGAGGAGCCCCCCGAGAGCACCTGCAGACTGCTGCACTTTCGCAGGTGAGCCCGGGGCTCCTGGGGAGCTCACAGGGTCGGAGGTCCATGGAGAAGGGTGCATGGAGCACCTCTCCTGTCACCCTGTTTTGGAGCATCTTCTCCATCCCCCACTTCCTAACACCTTTTCCCATCGCCTTGTTTGGGAGCATCCACTCCTGTCTGCCCACTTTTTAATGTCTCCTCTTTGGAGCATCCCCTCCCTTCACCCCTCTTTGCAGCAACCTCTGCTGTCACCCCACTTTGGGGCACTCTCCATCACCCCACTTTAGAGCATCCTGTCTGCTCACCCCACTTCAGAACAGCCCATTTGGGTGCATCTCCATCACCCCACTTCACACCATCCCCTCCCATCACCCCACTTTACACCACTCTCTCCTCTCACCCCACTTTAGAGAATCCCCTCCCACTTTTGAGCACCCTCTCCCATCACCCCAATTTTTAACATCCTGTCTCTTCACCCCGCTTCTGACCACCCTCTCCTGTCCCTCTACTTGAGCACCCCTCCTGTCCCCTCTCCCTGCAGGTTTGCCGTGGGGGACAACGGGGAGCTGAGCGTCGATGGCCTCTGCACCCTGGGGGGAGCCGAGGAGGAGCTGCTGGAGGAATCCAGCCCCGAGCTGGGGGGCAGGAATGTGGGGAGCAGCCTCTGCCTGGCCAAATACCTCCTGGGGGTCCTGGGGGACCCCTTCTGTGACGCCGTCCGCAGGGACAGGGACACGTGGCCGGGAGCCCCCGGTGGGCCCGAGGGTAAGGGGGGACCGGGGTGGGGGGGGGAGACTGGGGGACACTGGGG
>WBMV01008164.1:57929-69888 GCA_013396655.1 Campylorhamphus procurvoides
CCCCCCGGGTGCCCAGCGAGCGCCGTCGGTGCCCGCAGGGCGCGGTGCTGCTGGTGCAGGAGGCCAAGCCCGAGTGCCGCGGGAGGTGGTACCTGCCCGCGGGCAGGATGGAGCCCGGAGAGGGGGTCGTGGAGGCGCTGAGGAGGGAGGTGAAGGAGGAGTCGGGGCTGGAGTGCGAGCCCGTCACGCTGCTGGCGCTGGAGGAGCGGGGTNTTGTCCCCTGCCTGCCTTGTGCCCAGGCATCTGTGTCCCCTGCCAGGCCCATAATGGGTATCCCTGTCCTCTGCCAGCCCTGTACCAGGTCATTGGTGTCCCCTGCCACCTTTCTGCCAGCCTGTGTCCCCTGCCAGCCCTGTGCCAGGTCACTGGTGTTCTCTGCAAGCCCCATGATGGATTTTTGCACCCCAAGCCAGTCCCGTGCCAGGGCATCAGCATCCCCTGCCAGCCCCATGATGGACATCTCTGTCCCCTGTCACCACCACCACCAGTACTGCCACCCTCCCAGCCCCATTCTGGTCTATCAGTGCCCACTATCAGCCCCACAACAGGGGTCTCACTGTCCCCCCAGCCCCATCACCAGGCACTGCCACCCCCTGCCCGTCCATTCCCATGCTCCTGCCATCCCATACCAGGACCTCCCTCTGCCCTCAGGTGGGACCCTGAAGACCCTCGAGGAGGCCGATGCCGAGTCCCTCCAAGCCACGTGGTGGGCGGGGGACCCCCGTGAGCTGCCCCTGCGCTCCCTGGACATCCTGCCCGTGCTGGACCTGGCCACCCGCTACCGCCAGAGCCCCCCGCACCCCCCGACCCTGCCCCGGGAGCTGCCCTGTGCCCCCCTCTGCCTGCGGCTCCTGCTGCCCTTCACCAACGCTGCAGGTGACCTGTGGGTGCTGCTGGGCACCGCTGGGACCCCCCACCTGCCCGTGGTGACCTGTGGCACGTCCCCCCGTGAGCTGCGAGGGGGTCTGTGCCTACCTGTGCTGTGGCTGCTGAGGGACTGTCTGCCCTGGGACCCCCAGCCCTGGGTGCTGGGGCTGCTGGGGCTGCAGCACCGCGCGGGGGGGCACGGGGGGGCCGATGGCATCTGCTTCAATGTGGCGCTGAGCACCCCACTCAGCACCCACGGGGATGTGCCCCCCGAGCTGCGTGACCCCGCGCTGCGCTGGTGGCACGTGGAGGAGGAGGGTCTGAGGGGCCGCATCCTGCAGCGGCTCCAGGCCACGGTGCCCATCCGTAGTTAGTGCCCAGGAAGCCTGGACTGGAGGGGGGACACACATCCAGGGGGTCCCTGCTGTCTGTGCCCAAGGGGGGAGCCCCCTGGGATGTGCTCATGGATGGGGGGTGCTTTGAGGGTTCCACTGTGGGGTGCTGAGCCCCAAAATAAAATCAACCCGGCTGCTGCTTCTTCCATTCACCTGGCTGTGGATAAAGGATTGTGGGGGGAAAAGTGGGGAGAGGGGTTTTTGGGGGTGCTTGGGAAGGGATGACAGGGGCACAGGATGTGGTGCTGAGCTCACAGCTTTATTAGAGCAGAGTTCCCACCACCCAGGGGCAGGTGCTGAGGGGGTTCAGGGGGCACCGACCCCCACCAGCACAAACACACACACACGTCACACGTGTCACCCCCCTGTGCCACAGCACCGGGGGGGACGATCAAGTCCTTGCAGTAGAGGTGGGGAGAGGGGGCACTGCCCCACACACCCCATTATTGCCCATAAAATCCCTGCTGGAGGTTTGGGGGGCTTGGGGCAGCTCCCACAGCGGGCAGGGGGAGCAGGGACCCACCACCCAGAAGGACACACTTTGCACCCAGCGGGGCCACATCCTGCACGGGGAGGTGGCGTCACCACCGAGGTGGTGATGAAGGACTCTGTGCCTCTTCTTCCTCCCGCGAGGTCCTTCCCGGGGTGCCACGGCCATTCCTGGTTCCTGGCAGTCAGAGCAGGGCCACTGGAGGCTACCAGAACATGGGTTTGGCCACCCCCAGTGGCCACTGAAGCCCAGCGCAATTGGGGGGACTCAGAGGGGGCTCAGGGGGGCCCCTCTGGTGGCCCCTTGACCAGAGCGATGGCAGCCAGCTCCTTGCAGAACTCCTCCAGCACCACCACGCCCTTGAAGAGCACCGTGTGGTCCATCCTGTGGGCAAATGAGCAATGGGGGGGCATCTCTGGGGTACGTCCCCCCACTTCCAGTGCCCCCCAGCACTCACTGCTCTCCAGGCACCAGCCCCAGGAGCTGCTGGCGCACCAAGAGCAGCTTGGCCCTGGAGTGGGGCACCCTCTGGAGCCGCTGCATCAGGTCCCCAATCACCTGTGTGGGGGACAAAAAGAGCCTGATCCCCTGTCCAGGGGGTGTCCCCATGTCCCCCCAGCCCCGGTGGGCGACATTACCCTGACGAGGACGGAGAAGAGCGAGCGGCAGCCGGGGGCCAGGTTGAGGTAGGGGTCCAGCAGGTACTCGTGGAGGTGGGGATGGGGGAAGGCAGCCAGGTGGGACAGCACCGAGGTCACCTGCAGGTTCAGGCTGTAGGGCTGGGATTGGGAAGGGGGGGATGCTCAGGGGCTGGAGTGGGGCTGACCCCCCCACAACATCCCCCTGTGGGGTCCTGAGCCCGTCCCCACCAAGCACTACTGATGCTCTTTGTCTCCATTATGGGGGGTGCAGGGCTGGCAGCTGGCACGGGAAGCCCCAGCATCCCCTACTCAAACACCCCCCAGCCAAGACAAGGGCTGTGCCAAGGTGAAGTGCCACCCAGCTGTACCTGATCCAGGATCCGGGTCATCCTGTCAAACAGCACCTTGAGAAAGTGACCCTCGTAAAACGCCACTCCGGAGTGGCAGGACTCGAGGGGCCGGGGGGACGAGGGCCACCCCCACGAGGCCACACTGGCACGGCATGTCTGGACCTGGCAGGGGGGGGACAGCAGGTGAGGGCCAGAGTAGAGACCACCACTAGAGGGATGGGGACCCCCCCAGACACCCACCATGCCCAGGGCATCGTGCACGTAGGTGTCGTAGCCGCCTTCCTCCATGCAAGAGGAGGTCTTTGCCTCCTCCGGGACCAGGCAGAGGAAGCTGGAAGAGAGGAGAGAGGGATGGGAAGGGGGATACAACCCCCCCGAGCCAGGGTAGCCCCTCCAAACCCCTACCTGCTGACCACCTCGCTCACTTGCCCCTTCCCCGACGGGGCTGGTCCTGGGGAGGGATTATTTGTTGCCCCAAAGCCTGTGTCTGGGAATCCGTCAGTGAAATAGGGATCCTCCTCCAGGTCCCTGCGGGGCCAGCACAAGGGAATTAGTGGGGTGGGCACCGAGGGGCTGCCCCCCTGCCCTGCCCCGGCCCCCCCTCTCTCACAGCCCATCCTCATCGGGGTCTGTCTCGGGGGGTCCGCGCTCCTCAGGTGCGTGGGGGCCTCGCTGCAGGTAAGCCCTGCCCTCCAGGTTCCTCAGCACCAGGTTGTGAGCCACGTGCTCGTGGGGCTTCCTCAGGAGCTCCTCGAAGAGCCGCAGGCTGGCCAGGCTGATCTGGGCAGGGCCAGCGGGGTGAGCCCCCCCCAGCACTGCCCCCCTGGCACCCACCCTGGCACCCCCCTGGCCCAGGTGGGGCTCACCTCGTCGGACAGGTGGTCGCAGCGGTCGATGAGCTGTGCACGCAGGGGGTAGGGGGGGTCCCCGGGGGTCTCGGGGTGCCGGTGGGGCCCCAGCAGGAAGAGGACAAGGCGGTGGAGCAGGGCAGGGGCACGGATCTGCCGCACTGTGCCCGTCAGCAGGGCCGTGGCACTCAGGACAGCGAGCTCCGACCTGCCAGGGTGGGAGGCTGTGAGGGGTGTCCAGGGAGAAAGGAGACCCCCTGTTTTCCCAGGTCCAAGGGGGTCCTGGATAGCGAAACAGCCCTGCTGCCTCAGATACTCACATCTGCAGGAGCTGTGGCTGCAGGATGCCCTGGAAAAACTTCTCCTCCACGGCCTCGGTGATGGCATCAGCCACGAGCTGGGGGAGAGGGAGAGGCTGAGCATGGGATGCCCCAAGACAAGAGGACACAGTCTCAGGGCAGGCTCAGGTTGGACATCAGGAGGAATTTCTCCATGGAAAAGATGGTCAGGCATTGGAAGGGGCTGCCCAGGGAGGTTTGGAGTGCCCATCCCTGGAGGTGTCCAAGGCAGGACGGGATGTGGCACTCAGTGCCGTGGGCTGGGGGACAAGGTGGGCATTGGGCAAAGCTTGGACTCGATGATCCTGGAGGGCTTTTCCAACTTCAGTGATTCTGTGAGTCACAATGATGCTTACCGGGTGGGCGCCCATCACCAGCTCATCCAGGTAGTCCAGCCAGGAGAGGAAAGCAGCCAGGCTCTCCTTTCCCGGGAAAACCCCTTCACTGGCAGCATCCCCCTGCGACCTGCAAGGGACAGAGGACATGGGGAGGCTGTGACAAAACCCTGGTGCCACCTGAGCATCCCTTCCCAGCACCCTCCTCACCTCCAGCTGGCCCTGTCCATGGCGAGGATATCAGTGGGGTCTGTGTCAGGGGGCACGGCGCTGTAGAGGTCACAGAGGTGCCCCGTGAGCAGCTGGCACAGGGCACTGCCCCGCACCAGGCAGGCAGCAGCCTCCTCCTGTGCCAGCCCTGTCAGCAGCAGCAGGTTCTCCCGAGCCTTCAGAGCAACCCGGCTCTTCTGTGAGGAAGAGGAGGAGGAGAGAGGGGCTGTCACATGGCTGGCAGTGCCCACTGTCCCCTCCTGCCACCCTTTTTGCCTGTACCTTGCTCCTGCACAGCCCCACCAGGGAGGTGATGAGGTTGCTGTCCCTCCGTGGTGGGGAGGGCTCGGCTGGGGGGGAGCTGGCAGTGGTGCCCGGGGGATGCTCCAAACCCTCTTCCCTGGGGCTGTCCTGCAGCTCCTGGGCTCTCCTTCCATTCAGGATGCTCTTTCCCTGGAGAGGAAGAGGAGCAGCAAAGGAGCCACCACCTTCCACCACCTTATGATGCAAAGGAGCATCGTAGCCACCACCTTCCTCCTCCTCCTCCTCCTCCTCACCATTAGGAGCTTTGCCATGGGGATGGGGCTGCAAAAAGCTCAGTGAGGGGACCCCAAATTGTCCCACCTGCACGGGGGGCTGCTCACCTCCAGGAGATAGGGCAGCAGGCTGGGATCCTGCTGGATCTTGGAGCAGAGGACAGCAGCAAACTGCACCTCCTCCTTCTCCGTGCCCGAGCCCAGGCGGTCACTGCTGAGCTGGAGCAGCTTCTGGGAAGGCAGGGAGAGGGATGTGGGAATTCTGGGGGCTCTCCCACCCCATCTCCAGGGGTGTTGCTTCCCGGGGAGGGTTGGCAGGGATACAGCCAGCCCAGGGATGTGGGATGGCCAGGTGGGACCTCACCTGCACCGGCCTGTGCACATTGAGGTAGTGCAGGAGCGGGTGCTGCACCTGCCCCAGCACCCGGCTGAAGAAGAGCAGAACCTGCTGCCTCATCCCAGGGGGATACTGGGAATGAGACACGGAAAGGAATCAGACAGAGCCCCATTAATTTCCCTGTAATGGCCCCAAATCACCCAATGGCTCACCCAGGGGGATGCCCCAAAATGAGTCAAAAGGATCCATGGACCCCCCAGCACATCCCTGGGCTCCCTTTAACAATAACTCAGTTCTCTGCACTGAAAAATCTGGGGGGATTATTTTCCCTTTCCCAGCACCCCAAAACCCCAAATCCTCTCAGTCACAGAAGGGCCAGCACATTTCCACAGCCCACACCACATCTACATTTGAATAAAAATCCATTTATAGGGGCATCATCATTATTATTATTATTATTATTAGCAACAAAGGCACAGCAGAACCGTTATATCTGTTACATTTGGGCAATATTTACTTTTCCAAACCCATCTCATCCCACAAAGCCAAGCAATGATCTGCCAGATGTATGAAAAAAACCCCATTCTGTGCACACAGGGATGTGATGAGGGCGGTGCAAGAACCACTCAGACAAACCCCAAAGAGGATTCCAATGGGGATCTTAAATTAAGGAACCCAAGACCCTCTGAAAAAACGCCAGGTTTGCTCAAAAAAACCCTTCTTTCTCCCCAAAAAGCCAAGCCTCCCGACCATCTCACACTTCACAAAGCCCCATTCCCAGTAAAAACACTCCCAAATTAAAATGACTGAGCAGCACCACATCAAGCAGCCGAAAAGGCTGCAGGTGCTCCAGCTCCAGGGGGTTTCCTCCCCACTGGGGCGGTTTTCCCGGTGCTGGGACACCCACCTCCGCCTTTCCCAGTGTTCCCAGTGTCTCCAGCAGCTTGTGCTGGAGCAGGTATTCGAGGCACGGCCCCGTCTCCCCCGCCGGTTGCTGCTTCTCCTCGTACACCAGGATATCCAACATCTGCTTGAGGCGCCAGGGGATGTCCGTCTGTCTGGCCGGGATGCTCTCGTCTGTGGGTACAGGGATGGGGGGCTACCAGGGCGGTGGCAAAGCCAGCGATGCCCAGGTGGGATGCTCCCCAGCGGCTCCCAGATCCTTGCCGGCCCCGAATCCCGTTCCTCCGGAGTGGGAATGACGCTAGATGGCAATGTGAGGATGGAGTCCCAGCAGCTGCTCCTTCCGCTCCCGGCCTAGGAAGCTGCCGGACATCCCCATGCCCGTTCTCCCGGTGGGCACTGCCAAGCCCTGGAGACCCCCCCCGGGCACAGCGGGAAGGAGCGAGATCCTGGTGGGAATTAGGGCTGAAGGCGCTCCAGGCTCTGCTCCGGCAATCCCGGAAAGCAGCGTGTTCCCAAAAGGGACGTGTCCCAGCCTGTGAGGCATTCCCGGGAGTGTCCGCACCCACCCCAAAAAATCCTCCCGTGCTGACCCCGCTGGGGTGCCCGGGGGTTGGGGCTCGGCAGGGCAGGGAATCCCGCATGGAGAAACCCTTCCGGGGTCTGGGAAAAGGGTGTCTGAGGCTAAAGCCCTGCCAGGTCACCCACGGGGCACTGGGGTCCTGTCCCAGGGCATGGGATGCCATCCCAGGGCACAAGGATCCGTCCCAGGACACGGGTCTCCTCCAAGGACACGGGGACCCCCTCCCTGGGCACCTTATTCCCAGGACAAGGACCGTATTTTAGGGCACAGGGACCCTCTCCCAGGACACACAGCCCTGTCCGAGGCATGGGGTCCTTTTCCCAGGGCATGGGGTCCCCTCCCAGAGCACGGTGACCCCCCTTTTTGGGCACAGGGATCTTATTCCCAGGCCACAGCACCCTATTTTAGGGCACAGAGATCCTCTCCGGGGACACGAGAACCCCGTTCCCACACCACAGCGACTTCACTCCTACACCACAGACACCCCATCCCGGGGCAGAGTGACCCCAATCCGGGGCACAGTGACCCCACATCGGGGCTCGGGGACCCTCTCCCCGCACCCCACTCACCTGTGGCCTCCAGGTAGTAGCCGGTGATGCCCTTCCAGTGCTCGGTGAAGGCTTCCAGCAGGTCCACGCTGGGCTCCCTCTGCGCACACCGGGACAGGGGTCAGGGGGGCACGGAAGCCCCTCGCGGTCCCGCTCCCATTCCCGGTACCCCCGCGACCCCCTCACCGTCTCCNGGGAAGGTGTCATAGCCCAAAAACTGCTCAGCGAGGCAGCTCCGAGAGGGGGGACGGGTCCAGCGTACCGGGATGGGGATGGAACCTACACAGAGGGATGGGGATGGACCCCCCCCCACACCGTGCACTGGGATAGGGATGGACCCCACACACACTGGGATAGGGACGGACCCCATGGACATCAGGACAAGGACAAAGTCCTGCACTGGGGTGGGGATACCCCTCATACACACCAGGATAAGGACAAGGACAAAGATATCCCCCTTCCCCAGCTCACCCTTTCACACCGCACAATCCAAGTTTTATGACATACTTTTTTAATCCTTAAAAAAAACCCCAAAACATTTTTCCAATAAGAACCAAGCCCTGACAAGCACAGCTGTTGGAAAACCACCCAGGGCCCAGCCTGGGTCCCGCTGACTCCAGGGAATGGACAATAGGATGCCTCTTCATTGTGTGTGCCCCCCCAGTTGCTCGATCTGGGGTGTATCCATACCCATCCCTGTAAATGGGGGTCCCAGGGGGGCTGGGGAGCTGCCAGTGCACAGTTTGGACCAGACCCACACTGGGGTCAGAGCCAGCAGCTCATGAAGTTGTACCTGGGAATTCTGTACCCTGAAAACGAGATGCTGGGAAGGGTGAGAATGCAGCGGGGAGAGGCTGGAAACCCACGGAGGGAGAGTTTGATATGTATATATCTATATATCTATATATAAAAAATAGATGTGCGTAGTGGTAGCATTGATATGGACGGATAAAAATCAGATTCCAGGCTGAATCCAGGCTGGTCCTGCACGATCCACGTGCAGCCCGACATTCTACTGGGAGACTCCTGCTCCGGCAGGTCCGTCTGCAGGCGGGTGGTCACATCGCAGACTTCATCTCCCACTCCTGGAGAGGGGCTCAGAAATGGTCAATCCCCCAGTTCTCCCGTGCTGTGGGATCACCCCAACCCTCCCCACCCCTCCTGGATCCCGGGGGTACCTTTCTCTTCTGCCTCACGTTCCCCTTCTCCACAATGATGGGAGATGGGGGTGGTTTCAGGGCGCTCCTCGCCGACGTGGTGCGTTTCAACAGAGGCCTGAGGAACGATCCCTGATGGAAAAACAGCAGGGAGTGGGTGATGCCAGCCCTCCAAACCCTTCATTCTGCCTGCATCCCATGCCCTCCCTGGTGCCCCCCACCTCACAGCCAGCCGAGCTGGCGGTGGCAGCGATGTGGCCCTTCAGTGACTTCCCGATGGCCAGGAGGTTCATCTCAGAGCCAGCTTTCAGCCTGCCCTTCACACGACAGGCTCTCTCCAGCTGTCCCACCTTCTCCTCCAGCTTGGGAAAGGCTCTCTTCCCTGCAAGGACAGCAGGAGCACTGCCAAGCCCGGGAACACTTTGATCCCACTGGTTGCTCCAGCAAGGACCAGGCACCCCCTGGCACCAGGACAGAGCCCCTCTGTGACCCTACCAATGAGGATGTCCAGCCCATCCCGAGTCCCTTTCCCCTCGGGCAGTGTCAGGGTGTGCTGGGACCGGGAGAGATCCCTGCTCCGGAGGTTGGGGTTCTCCTTTGCCTGCTGTGGGCTGGCAGCCCTGCCCCGGAGAGCTACTGATGGTGCTGGGGAGGAAAGGGAAGAGGAAGGATGCTCAGGAGAAAGGATCCTGGTGAGGAAGGGCAGGAGAAGGATGCTGGGGAAGAATGAAAGAAGAAGGGTGCTGGGGAGGAAGGGAAAAGGAAGGATGCTGAGGAGGAAGGGAAGAGGAAGGATGCATAAGATTAAAGACAGAGAGATCATGGCACAACCCCACGTTCATAGGCAACGCAGCCTCCGCCCCAGCACGTGGGATTGGGGTGTGTGGGACCCTACTGCCCTCCTGGATGGACACCCAGCCCCTCTCACCTGCCTGCGAGGGCCGGGCGCTGCCCGGGGCGTTGCTGCTGGCACAGGTGGGCAGTGCAGACACGGGTCTCCTGCGCTGCCCTTGCCCTGCCCGGTCCAAGCTCTGCTGCTGCAGAAGGAAGCCCAGGAAAAGCCCGTGGGCAAGTGGATAATGGGAGTCCATCCTCCCACGCCGGGGGTCACATGAAGGGGGCAAAGTACATCAGCAAAGGTTACCAGCTGCTGCAGCCGCTCCGCATTGGAGTAGAGATGCTTGGGGGTCTCAGGTCGGGGGGGCTGCCCGAAGGGGTCATCCATGTAGGTGTTGGGGGTCGGGACACGGCGCAGCATCAGCCCGCTGCAAGCAGGAGGGGCATCCCGTTAATTCCCACACCCCACAGAGGAGCAGGAGGGCTGGGGGGGGCTGTGCCCTGGCCAGAAGCCCCTTACCCGGCAGCAGGGCGGCTGCTGGCATCGCCCGGCCTGGGGGGCTTGGTGTGGGGTCCGTCACCAGCCGGGTCCCCTCCTCCCCTGGCCCGCAGGGTCTTCAGCCAGGCTTCCCTCTCCTCATCCGACCGGGCCTGGCGTGGGGCAGAAGGGCCGGGCTCAGCGGGAGCCCCTTCGGGAGGGATGTGGGGGCACCGCACCGTGTGGAGGGATGTGCCCACCTGCAGCAGGGCGAGCTCCCGGCCCCTCTGGGCGATGCGGATGCGGAGGTTTTGGGGGGACCCGGCGGCCGCCCCCGGGGAGACCTCGCAGCCGTCGAGGCGCAGGGAACAGACGGGGCGCTGGGCAGCGCCGGGCTCCGGGAACATCCGCAGGGCTCCCTGGCGCACCGCACACCACAGCCGCTGCCAGCGCCCCCGCAGCCGCACCGCCAGGAACCCTGCGGGCCACGACACCCCCATCAGCAGCGGAGCGGGGGGCAGCACCCCCATCTCCCCCTCCCCACGCACCCCACCTCCTTTGGCATCCTCTCCAGGCCGCGGGCTGCGGGAGGGGCTCTGCCGGGAGCGATCCTCCTCCTCTTCCTCCTTGCCGAGCTGGGATCCCGCAGGATGAGAATGGGGATGCAGAGACCCCCAGCTCTGCGGGTTTTAAGCCCCCTCCGCTCTGACCCCCTCCCCAAGGCTACCCTTTCCCAGGGCCACCAGGACATGGAGTTGGGGATACTCCTGACCCGTTCCCATCTCGGGGTTTCCCTGGACAAGCTCACCCTGCTGAGCCTCGAGGAAGGTGACGCTGGGACGCTGAGGGCTGCCAGCCCTCCCGGGGCATCGCTGCTGACCTCCTCGATCACCTGCCGAGGGAAACGGGCAGCGCTGCACCCCGGGCTCCTGCTTCCCGTCTCACAGGGCTCCACACACCCCCGGGGTGGGAACTGGGGACAGACAGGATCACCCCCAGCAGGGCTGTGCCCCCGTTTCTCCCTGCCCATCCAACTCCTGCCCGGCTGCAACACCTCCAAACCTTCCTCCAGTCCTCAGCCTGCTGCCGGCTCTGGAAGCCGATGACCAGCACCTCTCCTGCTGTCCCCGTCACCTTCAGGGCGTGTGGCATCTTCTTGCCTCGCTTGTCCTTGTAGGTGACGCGGCAGCCCCTCAGGTCCAGCTCCAGCACCGGCTGCAGGTCGGCAGCACACCTGAAGCACTGCGGGGGCACGGTGTGGTCAACAGGGCACAGAGAACTGATCCATCCACCCATCCACCCACCCATCCATCCATCCATCCGTCCATCCTTCCCTCCATCCATCCATCCCTCCATCCATCCCCATCCTCCTCCTCCAGCCCCTCACCAGCAGCACATGCTCCCGGACGATGAAGAGCTGCTTCGCCCACTGTCCCAGCCAGCGTTTCCTCCAGAGGAAGCCGCAGAGCTGGGCCTCGGGGCGCCCGGGGGGCTCAGCCTCGGGGCTGCTGGTCGATGGCCACCGCAGGTAGTGGGCACGGTCCGTCACACCATCCTCATCCTCCTCGTACGACTCGTAGTGGCTGCTGTCGGTGTCGGCACCGCCTGAGGGCCAGGGTGGTGTCAGGGGCGTGGGTGCCACTGGGTGATGGGGAGGGGATGCAGTGGGTGCTCCTGGGTGATGGGGAGGGGATGCAGTGGGTGCCCCTGGGTGGTGGGGAAGGGGATGCAGTGNGGGGATGCAGTGGGTGCCCCTGGGTGGTGGGGAGGGGATGCAGTGGGTGCCCCTGGGTGGTGGGGAAGGGGTGTGATGGGTGCTCACCGGAGCATCTGCCGTGGACTTCGGCATCTTCATAGGAGTCATCAGCTGGTGGTGATGGTGAGACCCCCAGCACCTTGTTCTGGGGGGAGAAGGGGTCCTTCTAAGGTGGTGCCCCCCGGGTGGACCTCGCAGGGTCCCCAAGGCACTGCTGGGGGGCTCTACCTGGAGCGGGTGGGACCAGGGGAACCTTCCTGCACAAATGTGGCTGCACCCCCGTGCAGGGGTGGCCAGGAATGCCCCTCTCCCATCCCTTGTGCTGCTGCCTGAGCCCCCCACTCCCCCAG
>WBMV01008164.1:74761-90241 GCA_013396655.1 Campylorhamphus procurvoides
GCGCCCACGTTGGCCGTTCTGGAAGAGCAAAGCCTGGTGTCAGCCTGACCCCACCTCCCCCCAAAGGGCTGCTCTCCCCACCCTGAACCCATGCAAAGGTGATGGGCTCCAGCCCGGGATGGGGACACTCCAGCTGGTCCCTCACCCCTCTGGGACCCGCCCTGGTGGCCCCCCATTCCACCATACATCACCCTCTCGCTCGGTCTCCATCCTGGCAGCCAGGTGAGTTCTTACCTGCAGGGCTGGAGAAGAGAGGAGGGCTCAGCCTTGGGGACCCCCACTGTGACCCCCCCCCACATTCCTCCCCAAGCCCCCAGAGGTGGTTTTCTCATCTCTGCTGAGCCCAGGTTTGCCCCAGCACTCCCAATCTCTTGGGACATCCTCACAACCCCCCCAGATATCCCACATCCCTCAGATCATCCCCACATTCCCCAGGACACCCCCACATATCTGGAACATTCACACATCCCCTGGGACACTCCCATGTCTTCAGAACATCCACATATCTCTGGGACATTCCCACATCCCTCAGGGCGCCTCTGCATCTCCCAAGACATCCCCTGGGACACCCCTACAACTCCAGGACATCTCCACATCCCTGGGACATCCCCACGTCCACCGGGGGATGTGGATGTCTCCAGGACATCCCTGTATCCCCAGGACACCCCCACATTCCCAGAGATCCCCACATCCAGAGAACACCCCCCCCACTCCCTCTCCCCAATATCACCCCCATTCCTTGGGCTGATCCTCACCTGGGCTGCTCTTCTCACTCCCCGCCGAGCCAAACTCTGCTGACTGCAGCTGCAGGGGGACAGGGGACATGGTCAGAGCAGGGCCACCCCCAGACCCCTTCTGATGGGGGGGTGACCCCAGAAATGGGGGAGGGCCGCTGCTGCCCACTCACCCGGGTGAGGGTGCTCCTGCCTGAGGCCGGCAGGGAGGAGCTCTTGGAGCTCGTGTGAAGGGCTGGAAGAGAGGAGAGATGGTCAGGGAGGCAGGCAGGATGTGGGAGGTACAGGCAGGGGTGCAGGCAGGGATGGGGAAGTACAGGCAGGGATTGGGAGGTACAGGCAGGGGTCAGGCAAAGATTGGGAGTTACAGGCAGGAGGGCAGGCAGGGGTGCAGGAGGTACAGGCAGGTGTACAGGCAGGGGTGGGAAAGTACAGGTATGAATGCAGGCAAGGATTTGGAGGTACAGGCAGGGATTGGGAGGTGCAGGTAGGGATTGGGAGGTACAGGCAGGGGTGCAGGCAGCCAGAGCCAGCAGGGAAAGGACGGGCTGCAGGAGGAACATCCCACATACACGTGTGGAAGGGTGTCCGGTCTGGCAGCGAGCGGGTTTTTCTCCGGATGGGCAGAGATTTCTCCATCTCCTCCTTCAGGATCAGCTTCCCGAGGTTGGAGGTGACCTGGGGATGAAGGGAACGTGGGTTGGGAGCAGCCTCAACACACTCCCAGCCCCTCACCAAGCGCCACCTGCCCGCTCTGCCCCTCACCTTGCTCAGCTCCTGCTTCTGGAGCTCCCGCAGGTTCTTCATCTCCTCTGTCAGGTCCTCATCCTCCTCCTCCCCTCTCTTGGAGGCCATCCGTCTCCTCCACTCCGTCTCTGCGGGAAAACAGGGGATGTTGGAGCCATTCCCAGCAGGCCAGGGGGTCTCCGAGGGGGATAAACCCCCTGTTCCCACCTACCCACGACGGCCAGGGATGGGGGGCATGGCCAGTAGTCGGTCTCGATCTTGGCAGGCTGGTTGGGGTCTGGGGGCTGCGCCGCCGGGAACTTGGAGGATTCGATGATCAGGTCCTCTATGAGATGCTTCCCGTGGTGGGCAGTGGAATGGTGGTCTGTGGGGCACAGCGGGGGGTGAGGCAGTGCCTTTTGGGGTGCCCCATCCCACGGGACAAACCCCCCCCTCACCTTTCTGCCGGTAGATCGGAGGCTTCTTGTAAATGTTGAGCTCTGTTGTGTCGGTCTCTGGAGGGAAAAAGGGGGTTGGGGACTGGGAATGAGATCGTGGGCCTGCAAAGGGGCTTGCAGGGACCCCCAGGGTAAGTCAGAGAGTGCTGGGGGGTCCCGGTGTGGGGGGTTCCCCGTGCCAGGGGGACATACCGGGTCGGTGGAAGTGCTGGACGCTGCTGCGGGTGGAGGAGCTGCCCTGGCGTGAGGTGGACAGTGGGGTGCTGGTGGGGGGCCGGCTCTCCAGCCACTCCCGGATGACCTGTGGGAAAACAGGGGTTGGTGAGCAGCGAGACCCCCTCCACAATTCCTCCCCGGACCCCCCACGTGCCTCCCAAGCGGTGCTGGTACTCACCTCCGGAGATGGAGGGGGAGAGATGGATTTGGGAGACAGGGAGCGCTGCAGGAGGCAAGAAGCATTTTATTCCATTTTATTCCACCAGCCCCACAGCTGGGATTCCCCCTCTGACCCTCCCAAAACACCCAGGGGACACAGGGGGTCACAGGGGCATCCTCACCTCCCGGCTCCGGGGCAGCTCCACGTGCTCCATGAGTGAGTAGGTGAAATGGGGTTCGTAGATCATCAGGTCGGGGCGTTCGATGTCCAGGATCGCTTTGTCCTTAGGGATGGCAGCCAGGTCCTTGTATCCCAGAACCTCGTTGTCCATTTTGGCCTGGAAAGAAGGAAAAACACCTTCATCTTGAGTGCAGAAAGGGGATATTTGGGAATGGGGAGGGCTGGCATCCTCCACGGCACTGCCAGGGTGAGGGAGAGAGTTTAGGGATGCACATGGATAGAGGGATGCGGTGGAAAGATGGGAATGACTTCTTACCACAATGCTGGAGGGCGATCCAGGAACGCTGGATCCACGGGAAGAACAGACGCTCCCAGGGGAGGTCAGTGGCTGCTGGGTGGAAAAGGGGGGATTTTAGGCCAGGAAGGGGCTCCGGGTTGTGTTTGGGAACCCAGCACGTGTCAGGGGGGCCCGGGGAGAGCGGGACCTCAGTGCCCTGGGACAAGGCGCCCCTGGGGATGGGGGGTTTCTGGGTGGGCGCTGGGCTTTTCTTTACTCCAGCCTTCTGGTCCAGGGCAGGCGACAGTGGCTTGGCCAGGACACGCTGCCACTAGATGGTGCTGCCAGGCTGGACTGGGAGGAGGAGGAGGAAGAGGAGGAAGGCAGGGCCGTGCTAACAGCATCCCATGACTGCCCATGTCCTTGGCCACCAGCCCCTGCCCTTGGCCACCCACCCCCGTGTGCCTCCCGTGGGTGCAGGGCTCCCCACTCTGCCTGTACCCCCAGCACCCTTTCTGTACCCCCAGCACCCTTTCTGTACCCCCAGCACCCTTTCTGTACCCCCAGCACCCTGCCCATGCCCCTCCCTTACCTTCTGCAGTCTTTCCATTCAGCTGTGGACAGGAGAGGTTGTGTCAGTCACAGGGTCCTGTGGGGACAGCAGAGGGTTGGGTGCGCAGCCAGGGTGGGCACAGGGCACCCCCAGGTTGGTCTGAGGCGAGGTGCCCACTTCCCACCACCCTCCTGCCGTGGGGCTGAGCCCGCCAGCCCCGCAAACACCAGACTCCAACGTGGCACAAGGCTGGCACATCCCCACTGCCAAATATTGCTGTGCTGGCAGCAGGACAGGCTTCCCAGGGGATGCCACTGTCCCCCAGGCAGGGGACAGGCGAGGGCCACTCACCGCTGCCTCTGTGGCTCCACATCCCTCTGGGCGCCGACACCAGGCTGGGGCTCGGATGTTCCCTCTGCAAGGGAGGCGGGAGAGGTGACAGTGACTCACAGGATGGTGGAGCTCCACCTCATCCCCGCCGCTGTCCCCGTGGACCCCCGTGCCCAGCGGTGTGTCCCCTGCCCGTGGCGGCGGCTGCTGACGGTGCTGGCAAGCGGGAGCAGCGGGAATGATGCCCTTTGTCCCTCGGCCTCGAGAAGGCTCCAGCGGGAGCGGGACGGGCGTGCTGTGCCTAGCCCCCCACAGCCCCCCGGGGCCTCAGCCCTGCCTGCGCTTTACACCCACAATGCCACACACAAAGGGGAAAATTCCCCATTCTCCTCAAAACTTCTCCTTTCAGAGCTGGGAGGGAGTTGGGGAAAAGCCTCGTGCGAGCCGGGCAACAAACAGAGCCCTCGGGCCTTGAACCTCAACCCCACAGCCTGGGCATGGGGCAGGGGGATGTCACCACCTGTGGGGACGCCAGCCCTGCTGTCCCACAGCCCCACGGCTGCCAGGACAGCTGAAACAACCCCCTGTGGGGTGTACAGACGGAGAAGGAGCAGATCTGACAATTCCGGGAGCATCATCCTGCTGCCGGCTCGAGGGTCCAGCGCAGCGAGAGGAGGCTCTGCCGGCGGCTCCATCTCCCCTGCCGCAAATAACCCCCAGATTTGTCACCGGGGAGGGGTTTTAACCCTCTCACCCCTCTCCCCCAGCACCTCCCAGCCCTCCCAAAGCTCTGCAGTGCAGGGTGCCGGTGGGACGGGCACCCCCCGGACCCGCACGGAGCGCGGCACAAGGCGGCATTGTCCTGGCACATCCATGAGCTCACACTTTCCAGCGGCGGAGCCAGGGCAGCCCCCCGCCCTCCGGTCACACCCCCCGGGGGCGTTTGGGACACCGGCGGTGGCAGCGAGCAGATGGATGCGATGGCGGAGAGCGGAGGAAGCGCCGGAGCTGCGGGAGGGTGGGTGCGGGGACGGGTGGATGCGGATGCCGGCGGGGAAGGAAAACAACCCCGAGCCGGGGGGTGCGGAGAGATGCCAAAAAACTGGAGAAAGGTGCCAGGGCTACACAACCAGCTCGGCCACGGTGTCGTGCCCCGGTCCCCCCCCCCCGCGCTGGGGGACGCGGGGACATCTTATCTGGCGCAGGCAGGGAGCCACCGCCCCGATGGCAGCCGCGCTGCCCATGGCAACATCCAATCTGCCCGCAGCCTCGCTGGCAGGTGCCCCGCGTGTTCCCGAGATAAGCGTGTTTGGGATTTTCCCGGCCAGGAGGGCGAGGGGGAGAGGGGAGGAAGGGGGGACANGGGGGACACGCCGTGGCCCCCTCCCAGGGCGATGCTGAGGGTACCCAGGGCGCGTCGCCAGAGCGGGGAGGGAAAGGAAGAGGGAGAGAGCTGGAGGAGGGAGGGAGGGATGGACGGACAAACAGAACACGTGTCGGCGGGGGTTCACCGGGATGTGGGCGTGCCGGTCCCCCCCCTCCCGTCCCGGGGGGGCCGTGCCGAGGGCTGTGCTGCAGCGGGAAGAGGCCAGTTCCCTCCTCCCCACCCCGAGGAAATCCGGATTTGACTTTTCGCAGCCGCCAAAGCCATCAGTGCCCGGCCCTGGGCCAGGGGCCAGGCGGCCAGAACCCCCGTACTGCCCATGGGGGAGCGAGCAGGGACCCCCAGCCTTCCTCCCCTAGCACTCCTCCTCATCCTCACTTCCTTGCCCTTGCCGTGGTGCAGGGCAGGAGCCCCCCCAGCGCTCCCGCAGCATCCCCGGCTCCCCGCCAGCCGTGGAAGCGGGGGGAACACTCAGGGTCACAAGTTCCCCGAACAGACGGTTCCCGCCAGCCCTGGGAACGGTGTCCGGTATTTCCCAGCCCATCCCCGGCCTCCTCCTGCTCCTCCTCCCTACACAAACCCCAAACAAACACAGCCCGGGACAGGCCCCGGGCATCCCTCCCCGCTCGCCGCCGGGGGAAACCGAGGCACGTGGGGCCCCACCGGCAACTTGATCGCGACCACGGGAGCACGTGGGGCCCCGACCCGCGGCCGAACGGTGTCCGGTTCCTCCTTTGTCCTGTTTCTCCCTTTTCCACCCTCGCCGGAGCATCTCCCCGTGGCTATTGACAGCCCATCCCTTCCGTGCCATTGCACCCTGCTCGGGGACCCCGGTGGCCTTAAAAGCCACCGGCTGCCAGCGCCTGGCCCCGGGGGTTTTTCCACGCGTGGAATGGAAGGTGCATCCCTCCACGGACACAGGGATGCTCCGTGCCTCGGTTTCCCAGGTTGCGGGAGCAGCAACCCGCCCACCCCATCCCGGGGCGGATGGAGATGAAGGAGGCATTTCCACCTCCTCGGTTCCTCCCATCCAAGGAATCTGGGCCAACCCAGCCGCTCTCCTGCTCCCTCAGCGCTGCCAGGAGGCTCCGAGCCACCAAGCAAGTTTAGAGTGGGGGCACACGGCCCTCGCCCCAAAGCTCCTGGGTGGGTTTGGGGTCCGTGGCCGGCCCCCCCATTGCCCCGCTGGCCACGCCGCAGCCCGCTTTGGGCCGCGGCTCACGTGGCACGTAATCTGGGATTAAAGTGGGATTAGCCTGCTCATCCCGCACGCGGAGGGACCCACTGGGGGTGTGTGCGGAGGCCGCGCCCTCCGCGGCTCCCGTTGTGGGTCTGGTGGTGACCCCCCGGTCCCCAAGGAGCCCCCAGTTGTGCCAGCTCTGGGAACAGCCCCAAGGGATGCCCAGCATCGGGCACCTCAGAGTGGGGGGGCCCTGGGTACCCCAGTGCTGTGCATGGCGCTGTCACAGCGAGCCACCCACCTGGCAGGATGCTGGGGACGTGGCTGGGGGGTTCTGGGGGCCGAGGTGGCAGCTGGTGGCACAGGTTTTCCAGGGAGAGGCTGAAATTAGCCCTGCCTGGCCACCCACCCTGCACGCCCACAGCCAGGAGCTGAACCCCCCTTTGGAGGTGACTCCATTCGTGGCCAAGAACTGGGGGGGAAAGCGCGTTTTGTACCCCAAATTCCCCTCCCCAGGTAGCCCCCCGATGCTCCACGGCAGTGGGGCCATGGGACTTTGGTCTCAGGGTGCTTTGCCAGGGGGGTTGGATGGGGCCAGGAGGAGATGGGGGTGGCTCCA
The DNA here is from genome assembly GCA_013396655.1 of Campylorhamphus procurvoides. Lineage (NCBI taxonomy): Eukaryota > Metazoa > Chordata > Aves > Passeriformes > Dendrocolaptidae > Campylorhamphus > Campylorhamphus procurvoides. The sequence continues at coordinate 81,579 of WBMV01008164.1, forward strand.
AAATCCCATATCCATGGAAAACTCGGGCCACCACGGCCAGGGAGCATCAAAGCCCTTCACGGGGACAGGAGGGTGGGATGGGGGTGCCCCCCCCATCAGCAGCGCTGAGACCCCACAAACTCGCTCTGTTAGCTGGGCTGGGAATGGCAGGGCTGTCCTGGCCTCCTCCTCCCTTGGGATAAGCGGTGCCCATGGCAATGTCCCCGGGGAAGGTGGGCAGGGGGTGCCACGAGGGTGTGTGGGGTGCTGGGCACACTATGATATCATGGAGGGGGGGGCGCAGGTGGGGACTCTGGGAAAGGTGGCGATGGAACTCCTTGTTCCCATGTCCCCCACCCGGGTCACCGCCCTTCCTGTCCCCGCGGCCCCCCGGCAAGGGGGAGGACGAGACCTGGGGCTCTCACACCGCCCCAATCCCCAGGGAGAGCCAGGAAAGAGGGAGCGGCGGCACCGGGGAAAGCCGAGACGGGAAAGCAAAAGAACCGGCCGCGGCCAACCGTCCCCCCCGCATCCCCCACCCGTGTCCCGCACCCCCGGCCCCACTCACCTACGCGCGGGGCCACCGCATCCCTGCGGCNCTTCCCCGGCACAAAGAGGGAGGAAAACAGCGATAACCCGGCCAGCCCCGCTGCCAGGGACAGCCCGGACCCCCAGGAGCCCCCTCCAGCCCCTGCTGCGAGCTGGGCACGGCAGCCCCTGCTCCCCTCACAGCCCCTCGCTGCGATTTTGGCACCCCCAACCCCGAGCGGGAGGGGCTGAGCACCCCACTAGGCTGCGGCAGGATGGGGGGTATGAGGGGGGTGACACCTCCTGTCCAACCCGACCCCCAGGCTGGGTTTGGGGGTGCTGTGAGGGCATCACCCACCCCACGCTGCCCTGGGAGGGGAAATCCAGCGCCAATCTCCATCCGCGGGGCAGTCGGAGCCCAGGAAGGGCCGGGAGGTGCTGAGGACCTGCCAAAATCAAGCCCTGGGCTCTGGCAAGGGAGAATTGATGCCCCCCACACCCTGAGCCCCTCCACATCCCGAGAGTCATGGTCCAGTCCCCATCCCTGGGATGAACCCTGGGGCAGGGTAAAGGGGTTGTGACCACCCCTATCCCCTCGGAGCCTCTCGGAACGAGGGCCTGGCTGGAAATCCAGGTACCCGGCACGGGAACGGTGCCGCGGCTGGATCCCCCCACCCCCGGGGGCGGCGGGGCTGCGTTGGTGCCGCAGCGCTGGGATCCAGCGTCTATTCCCGGCTCTGTGTGGGAGAGAGCTGCCTGCTGACAGCAGCTCCCTCTCTGGGTCCTCTCCTGCTGTTTGCTGCCTCAGTCTCTGTCCTGGCTCAGGGAAAGGCCGCTGGACCCCCTTGGAAGCACATCTGGGTGGGTGGCATGCTCAGGGGGGTGCACATCTGGCGAGGGATGTACACCCAGGGGGATGCACAGCCAGAGATGGATACCCAGGGATGAATATCTGGGAGCGAAAATGCACCCAGGGATGCACATCTGGGGGGGAACACACCCAGGGATGCACATCTGGGGAGGGATACACACTCAGGGATGCACATCTGGGCCACGCACCCCCAGAGGTGAATATATGGGGGGATGCACACCCAGGGTGACACACACACGTGTCCTCTGGCACCAGGGCCAGCCTGGCTCGCTGATCCACGAGCATCCCGAGCTGCCGCCGTCCCCTCGTGCTGAAGGGGCTCTGCCGGCCCCCGCCGCCCCCCGGGGGCCGTGGCCGTGAATAATCGAGGCCGTGGCCGCCTCCACGTCCCCCCCTCCCCACACTAACCCAGTTTCTCAAGCATGAAGATGATCGCAGCGGCTGCTCGGGTGGCTGCCACCTGCGCCCGGGGCTGCTCGGGGGGCTGAACCCGCCGTGGCACCCGCCGGGGGCTCAGCACCCCGGCCCAGCACCCCGGGGTGCCCGCGGGGAGGGAGGGAGGAGTTTGGGAATGCACTTATCCAGTTCCAACCAGCACCACGCACCGGTTCATGCACCCCCCTCCAAAGCCAAGCCCGGACACGCTTGGAGAGCCCCCCAATTCCCCCGCTGGGTCAGCCCCGGTCCCGGCGGTGCCTCCACAGCCGTGCCCAAGGCAGGAGGCTGCAGAGGGTGTGTTGTGGGGGCCGGCGGTGCGGGGGCAAGGGGGTGCAGGGCCCTACCTTCAGGGGAGCCCATGGCCCGCCGCAGGCAGCTCTGCCCGTCCGCCGGGAGCCATCCCTGCGCCGAGCATCCCCTCCCCTGCGCCGCACGGCACGTTGCCACAGCGACCGCCTCCCGCCGCAACCGGCGGGATGGAGCACGGAGGATGTGCGGGAGCGTCCTTCGGCCTCAGCCAGGGGTGGAGGGGGTCCAGGAGCATCCTCTGGGCTGTGAGAGATGGNGCGGGGCGCGGGCGGGCGAGAGGGCGAGCGGGCGGGCGAGCGAGCCTATCTCCCACGGCCAGCCCCGCCGCCCGCCGCCCGATAACCGCGGCGGGGCGGGCGTGCGGGGGTGGGTGCGTGGGAGGCTGCGTGGAGGGGTGGAGGAGCGCGTGGATGGATGGATGNGCCAAAATCAAGCCCTGGGCTCTGGCAAGGGAGAATTGATGCCCCCCACACCCTGAGCCCCTCCACATCCCGAGAGTCATGGTCCAGTCCCCATCCCTGGGATGAACCCTGGGGCAGGGTAAAGGGGTTGTGACCACCCCTATCCCCTCGGAGCCTCTCGGAACGAGGGCCTGGCTGGAAATCCAGGTACCCGGCACGGGAACGGTGCCGCGGCTGGATCCCCCCACCCCCGGGGGCGGCGGGGCTGCGTTGGTGCCGCAGCGCTGGGATCCAGCGTCTATTCCCGGCTCTGTGTGGGAGAGAGCTGCCTGCTGACAGCAGCTCCCTCTCTGGGTCCTCTCCTGCTGTTTGCTGCCTCAGTCTCTGTCCTGGCTCAGGGAAAGGCCGCTGGACCCCCTTGGAAGCACATCTGGGTGGGTGGCATGCTCAGGGGGGTGCACATCTGGCGAGGGATGTACACCCAGGGGGATGCACAGCCAGAGATGGATACCCAGGGATGAATATCTGGGAGCGAAAATGCACCCAGGGATGCACATCTGGGGGGGAACACACCCAGGGATGCACATCTGGGGAGGGATACACACTCAGGGATGCACATCTGGGCCACGCACCCCCAGAGGTGAATATATGGGGGGATGCACACCCAGGGTGACACACACACGTGTCCTCTGGCACCAGGGCCAGCCTGGCTCGCTGATCCACGAGCATCCCGAGCTGCCGCCGTCCCCTCGTGCTGAAGGGGCTCTGCCGGCCCCCGCCGCCCCCCGGGGGCCGTGGCCGTGAATAATCGAGGCCGTGGCCGCCTCCACGTCCCCCCCTCCCCACACTAACCCAGTTTCTCAAGCATGAAGATGATCGCAGCGGCTGCTCGGGTGGCTGCCACCTGCGCCCGGGGCTGCTCGGGGGGCTGAACCCGCCGTGGCACCCGCCGGGGGCTCAGCACCCCGGCCCAGCACCCCGGGGTGCCCGCGGGGAGGGAGGGAGGAGTTTGGGAATGCACTTATCCAGTTCCAACCAGCACCACGCACCGGTTCATGCACCCCCCTCCAAAGCCAAGCCCGGACACGCTTGGAGAGCCCCCCAATTCCCCCGCTGGGTCAGCCCCGGTCCCGGCGGTGCCTCCACAGCCGTGCCCAAGGCAGGAGGCTGCAGAGGGTGTGTTGTGGGGGCCGGCGGTGCGGGGGCAAGGGGGTGCAGGGCCCTACCTTCAGGGGAGCCCATGGCCCGCCGCAGGCAGCTCTGCCCGTCCGCCGGGAGCCATCCCTGCGCCGAGCATCCCCTCCCCTGCGCCGCACGGCACGTTGCCACAGCGACCGCCTCCCGCCGCAACCGGCGGGATGGAGCACGGAGGATGTGCGGGAGCGTCCTTCGGCCTCAGCCAGGGGTGGAGGGGGTCCAGGAGCATCCTCTGGGCTGTGAGAGATGGAGGGGGTGCAGGAGCATCCTCTGGACTCAGGGAGGGATGGAGGAGATGCAGGAGCATCTTCTGGAGTCAGCCAGGGATGGAGGGGTGCAGGAGCATCTTTTGGAGTCAGCCAGGGATGGAGGGGTGCAGGAGCATCTTTTGGAGTCAGCCAGGGATGGAGAGGGTGCAGGAGCATCATTTGGACTCAGTGAGAGATGGAGGGTGTGCAGAAACATCCTCTGGGCTGTGAGAGATGGAGGGGGTGCAGGAGCATCTTTTGGAGTCAGCCAGGGATGGAGAGGGTGCAGGAGCATCATTTGGACTCAGTGAGAGATGGAGGGTGTGCAGAAACATCCTCTGGGCTGTGAGAGATGGAGGGGATGCAGGAGCATCTTTGGAGTCAGCCAGGGATCGAGGGTGTGCAGGAGCATCCTCTGGACTGTGGGAGATGGAGGGTGTGCAGGAGCATCATTTAGACTCAGGAAGGGATGGAGGACATGTAGGAGCAACCTCTGCCTTTGCCACCCTGCAGGATCAGGTCAAAGAGCCTTCCCACATTCCCAGGGTGGACACAGCCCCTGTGCCCCAGTGTGAAGCAGCTGCCAGACCCCAAATTGCCCCATTGCCCCCCTGCAGGGTTGTTGGGCTTGGAGGGACAGCACCCCAGAGGAGCCCAGTGACAACGATCCTGCGAGGGCTGTCCTGGATGTTCCCCATGTCCCAGTGGACACCAGTCCCAGTCACCCCAGTGACACCCCCAGTGCAGCTCATGGGACCACCTCCTGTCATGAATGGGGCACAAAGACCAAGGGGATGGGGTTGGCAGTGGGGTGGGGGGCTGGCACCCCTCACCTCTACAGCCAGGTGGGTGCTCTGGGGGGTACCCCTTGCTGGCTGTGCAGACCCCCAGACCCCTCCAGCATCCCCAGTCCTTTGAGCATTTCCAGCTCCCTGAGCATCCCCCAGGCCCCTCGAGCATCTCCAGCCCCTTAAAACCTCCCCATCCCACAGGAGAGCAAAGCCTTGGGAAAGGCTGGACACGCTGTGGAAGGGCAAGACACCCTCCAGTGCACTTTCTGCACAGAGGACATTCCTGTCCCCACCTCCACCCCCCGCCCCAGGTCTCACCTCAAAAAACAAGAAAGAAACAGTGTGAGGGGGTGTTTTTTTTTCACTCCTTCCCCAGCCATAATTAAAAAGGACTCACCCTTCCGAGCCCTTTCTATCCCGGGAGGTCGAGAAGAAAGAGAGGGGAGGAAGGGGAAAACCCTGAAAGAAAGGAGAGGAAGGGGTTTGGGAAGGAGAAGAGAGGGGAAAAAAAAAAAGAAGGACGGGGGAAAAATTAAAGCGGAGATTACACAAAGGGAACTCCTCTACCTTTGAAGCTTTGGCTAAATTGGGGAGGGGGCGGCGGGGGCAGGGAGGGTCCGGACCCAGTCGGCTCCTTTCTCAAAGCCTTCTCCTTTCAAGAATGTCTCGAATTCCTGCAGGAACAAGGAGCCGGGGCTGTGGGGCCGAAGGAAACGGGAGGGGAACCAGAAAATCACCGTGGCCGCTCGGCTAATTCCGGCCGCCACACCTGGGCAGCGGCGCCGGGCGCATTGTTCGCCCCTAATTGCTGGGTGTTGCATTTCTCTCCTGCTTTAAAGCTTCATTTAACTCAAACTGTTATAATTTTCTCCCCGCCGCCCCCCAGCCCAGCATTGTGCTTGGCGGGGCTTTGTAGGGGCTGGGGGAGCCCCGGTTCGGGGATTACAGCCCCCCCAGGGGCCGGCTGCCACCGCCCAGGGCATTGTCAGAGGGGAAGGCAATTATGGGGAGGGGGCACGGCCCCCGGGCGCGGGGAGGGGCGGCCGGAGTGGTGGCCCCCGGCAGGGAGAAGAGGGGGTACCGAGCTGGGTACCAGGGCTGAGGGTGGTGGTCTTTGGGGGAACAGGGGGTAGCAGGCTGAGGGGGATGCTGTGGGGGGATAATAGGGGGTACCACACTGGGTTCCACTCCAAGAGTGATGCCCTGGGGGGCACAGAACAGGGGGTACCACTCCAAGGGTGATGCCCTGGGGCACAGAGAACAGGGGGTAGCAAACTGGGTACCACCCAAAGAGCAATGCCAGGTGAGGGGAACTGTGGGTACCAGGACAAGAGTGATGCTCTGTAGGGAAGCAGTGGGTGCCACACTGGGGACCAGGCAGGGGGGATGCCCTGGGAGAGGGAGAACAGGGGGTACCACACTGGGTACCGCTCCAAGAGTGATGATCTGGGGGGTCCACAGTGGGTACCACACTGAGGGTGGTGCCCTGCGAGGGGAGAATAGTGGTTGGGTAACACACCAAGGATGATGCCCTGGTGAGGAACAGAGGGTACCATGCCAAGGGTGATGCCTTGGGGAGGGCAGAACAGTGGATGTCACACAGGGTTCCACACCAAAGATGACATTATGTGGGGGAAAACAGGGGTACCACTCTGGGTACCACTCTGAGGGGGAGAACAGAGGGTGCCAGGCTGCAGGTGATGCCCTGGTGGGGGGAGTACAGCAGGTACCACATCAGGTGCCGTGCCAAGGGTCATGCCATGTTCACCAGGATGCAGCAGCCACCTCCAGAACACAAACTGGGAGGAACAGATAGGGATGGGGGAGCCTCTTTTGCAGCCACCTCCATCCTCTTGCCACACAGCATCTGTCCCTGGCACTCCACCAGCTCAGGGCACCCTGTGCCAAGGGGAATTGGGCTCCCCTCCATCCCAGCAGGCACAACGCCTGTGGCAAAGTCTCAACCCGGGAAGGAAAACACCCCCAGGCCTCATCAGTCTCAACACTCACTTTTATTTGCCTCGGGGTTTCCTCCTTTACACAAAGAAACTCCAAAGTCTAATTGTTTAAGGCCTAAAACTGACTCACAAACAGCAGGATTGGTAAAAACACACAAAACCCCCCACTCAATAGCAAAAGTCACTTAAAGGAGGTTTCTCTTTGGCCTGGTGGGCACCCACATGTGTCCCCACCCCACCCAGTGCCACAGGGAGAGGGCACAGACCTTCCCCTCCAATAAATAACGTGGAGACCCCATGGCTGTGGGGGTACAAGTGCTGGTCCTGGGGTCTGTGTGCCTGGACACCCCCTGGAGCCCCCAGACAGACGGACAAATGGGCATCCCATGGTCCTGTGGTGCCCTGCATCCCTCACAGGGATGGGCACAGTGTGCCCCTGGCCCCAGGGCTGTGGGTGGGCTCTGTATCCCACTCCAGTGGGAACAGTTTGCCAGTCCCATCCACCCCTGGCACTGAGAGCAGAGTCCAGTGGGACAGGAACCTGTCCAGGGGTCCCAGCCCTTGGTGGCACAGAGACAAGTCTCTGAGGGGCTGACAAGGGAAGGGGGTAAAGGCACTGGGTGGTGAATGTGGGTACCAGAGGATGCTCCAGGGATGCAGGACCCCAGTGCGGGGCTCCAGACAGCAGTGACTGAGCCCAAACCCTGCCCCCCCCACCCCAGGGGGTGTCTAAAAACCCAGCATTTTTAGAAAAGTGGGGAACACCCAGAGCTGGGAGACAGGGCAGAGTCTGGGGAGGCCAAAGGCCCTGAGGATGAGGAGAGCAAAGGCACTGGGTGATGAACATGAACACCAAGGGATGCTCCAGGGATTCAGGACCCAAGGAACCACCTCCAAAGGGAGTGGGTAAAGGCACTGGGTACCAGAAGTGGGCACCATGGGATGCTCTAGGGATTCAGGACCTCAGGGACCACCTCCAAGGGGAGTGGGCAAAGGCACTGGGTACCAAGGGTGGTCACCACGGGATGCTCCAGGGGGAGTGGGCAAAGGCACTGGGTACCAAGGGTGGGCACCATGGGATGCTCCAGGGATTCAGGACCCAAGGAACCACCTCCAAAGGGAGTGGGTAAAGGCACTGGGTACCAGAAGTGGGCACCATGGGATGCTCTAGGGATTCAGGACCTCAGGGACCACCTCCAAGGGGAGTGGGCAAAGGCACTGGGTACCAAGGGTGGTCACCACGGGATGCTCCAGGGGGAGTGGGCAAAGGCACTGGGTACCAAGGGTGGGCACCATGGGATGCTCCAGGGATTCAGGACCCAAAGGGAGTGGGCAAAGGCACTGGGTACCAAAGTTGGGCACCAAAGGGATGCTCCAGGGATTCAGAACCTCAGCGACCACTCCCAAACCGTGCTCTCCCCACGCGCAGGGGGCGCACCTAAAAACCCAGAATCTTCATTAAAACGGGGGGCACCCGGTGCTGGGAGTGACTGGGCAGAGTCCAGCGGGGCCGGGGAAGGGCAGGGTCGGGGTTACGTGCGGGGGGCGCGGGTGCGGCGGGAGCGGCGGGTGGGCGAGGACGAGCCCACGAACTCGAACTGCTTCTGGCGCTCGGCGTTGGGGAAGGGCAGCTGCCCCCGGTAGAGGCGCTTGATGAAATGCGCCTCTCGCTGGTTCTGGCGGCTGCGGGAGGCGCGGCGGGGGCGGCCCCTGCGGGTGAAGGCCATGTACCAGCCCTCGTAGCGAGCGTTCTGGAACGCCGTGTAGTTGTTCTCCAGCACGATCTCGGTGAAGATGCAGTCCTTGCTCTTCCCGTTGGGCTGCGGGGGGAGGAGGGCATGGGTTCTGAAGGGCTGCGGGGGTGGGACTCGAGAGGTGTTGGAACGCCCCAGCCCACCCCACAGACCATCTTTGTCAGCACCCCTGACACCTCCCAGTTCATC
>WBMV01008164.1:102596-144059 GCA_013396655.1 Campylorhamphus procurvoides
TTTTTTTTTTTTTGTCTGTTTTTGTCGTTTTTTTTTTAAACTCGAGTCAATATAAACCTTGTTCAAAATGTTATGAAAAAATGTACATGTTTATACAAGGCAGGCTGCAGCAGAGCGCTGGCGTTTCCACATTCGGGTAGGGAGACGTTGGATTCTTGCACCTGGATTATGCCCTTCCACCCCCTTTTCCCCACGGAAACAGAAGCACCTGCCCAGGTGAGCTCAACCTCCTGCTCCCTCCTCCCTCGGGATGTGGGGATCCACAATCCAGCCCTGGGGAAGGGCAGGGATTAGGAAGGGCCTCTTTTCTTTCCATCAGGAACGGGAACCCCTCTGGGCCAGGCCAAGGAGATGCTGCTCTGTACAGCTGGAGGTGGGAGGTGTCAGCTCATCATGTCGTTGCTGTTGACGCCGTAGGTCGAGTTCTTCATGGAGTCGTTGACCTCCCTCCGGAACGCAGACAGGTTCTGAGTGAACCTGGGGGAAGGCAGGGCAGTTATTCAGTTATTGACCCCCTCCAGCACAGACCCCCAGGATCTGTTGAGCTGCAAGGGACCCATGAGGATCAGCAGGTCCAACCCTGCACACACCCCCCAACAATCCCCCCCTGTGCCCCAGAGCATCATCCAAACCCTCCTGCAGCTCTGGCAGCCTTGGGGCTGTGCCCACCACCCTCTGGGGGAAGAATATCCTGAGATCCACCCTAACCCTGCCCTGACACAGCTCCAGCCCTTCCCTGGGTGCTGTCCCTGGTCCCCAGAGAGCAGAGATCAGTGCCCACCCCTCCTCTGCCCCTTGGGAGGAGCTGAAGACCCCACTGAGGTCTCCCCTCAGTCTCCTCTCCTCCAGCTGAACACACCAAGTGCCCTCAGCTGCTCAAGGCCCTTCCCCATCTTCCCTGCCCTCCTTTGGATGCTAAACCATTTCCAGGGAAGCCTAATTACTCCTCTATCTGTAGAATATTTCATAACAACTTATTTTTGTCCTTCCAGCCAGTAAGAGGGAAACTGCACTGCAAGATTTAATGAAAACTTACCCTACAAAGGAGAAATTAAAAATACACGACCTACAGTCCCAAAGGTCAAAATCAAACAATGAGAGATTAAAAGTTTGAAGGTATCAAGGTGGACACATGGAAAGCTGCCCCTCTTTCTCTCTGCAGACTGAACTGTGCATTTCTTGCACTGCTCATGGTGCTGTTTGCCCTACTTAATAACCCTGAGCAGTGCAGATCATTCTAACCCAGCTGAGAAAAGGATCATTAACCACTACCAATTAATTTAAACACTGCCTGGGCAGCCTTGAAAAAAACTCTGCTGTGATTCCCTAAACTGGAATCAGGGAATTTAGGCTGGAAAAGCCCTCTGAAGTCATCGAGTCCAACCCTTAACCCAGCAGTGCCAAGCCCACCACTGACCACATCCCCAAGTGCCACATCCATTAAATCCCTCTGGGCATGGTGACTCCACCACTGCCCTGGACAAGCCTTTCCATGAAGGAACCTCATGGAAAAGCTGCTCCAGTGTTTTGGCCTCCAGGAGGATGCAGCCCCAGCCCCACACTGACCTGTCCCTGTTCTTGGTCAGCAGGTTGCGCTCGATGCCCTCCATGAGGTTCTCGAAGCAGAGGTGCATGGCCTGCTGCTTCTCTGGGGGCTGGCTGTTCACTATGCTGTTCCTCAGGTCAGAGAAGTACTGGGAAGAGAGGAAAAGGATGGGTTAGTTCCCAGGTGACCTTGGCTTTGGGGCAGCACAAGCACAACAGGCTCTTGGGAAGCGGCAGGGAAAGTGTTACAGCTCCTCAGGTGACTTCTGATGTTCTCGGAGTGGAAGGGAATTGGATTCCTCAGCTCCAAGGCTGTGCAGGGGAAGGAGGGCTGGACACCTTTCCCTTGGCACATGATGTCCCCAAGGCTTCCCAACCATCTGCTCCCTCAGCATCAGCCAAGCCCTGAATCCCCTGTGGCTGTGACAGCTCGTTTACCTTCTCGTTGAGCAGGATGAGGCCGAGCAGAGGCCTGGACATGGACCACTGGTTCCTGCAGTCCTCGAAGATGATGATGTTCAGCACTGTTGAGAGCATCTGGAGAGGGAAAGGAGGTTTAGAACCAGCCCTGCCCATCCCTGCTCCCTCCTCACCACAGGGCCCAGGAGCAATGATCACCTTGGAGGGTCCAGTGGAATCATGGAATGTGGGTTGGGAAACACCTTCAAGGCTCTTTGCAAGAGCACAGAATGACAGGACAAGGGGAATGGCTTAAAACTGAAAGAGGGTCAGGTTAGATGGGATATTGGGAAGGAATTTCTCCCTGTGAGGGTGGGGAGGGGCTGGGATGGAATTCCCAGAGAAGCTGTGGCTGCCCCATCCCTGGAAGTGTCCAAGGCCAGGTTGGAGGGACTGGATGAACTTTAAGGTCCCTTCAAACCCAAACCATGCCATGAGTCCAACCATTAACCTGCCACATGATGGGACAGGAGGAGGAGCTGGAGCCTCCATGAACCTCCCTGAAGTGCTGAGAGCAGTTGAGGGATTGACTCCTGACACATCCCACCCTGCCCCAAGGCAGACAGGGAATATTGTCTCATCTTCACTTGAACAAGGTGTTTCAATGCCCTGGGGAGCTTCCTCTTGTCCTTCCCCTGCCTTTCCTTCCATAGCTCCTTAGGCTGAAGCCAGGCTCAAAGCTAGCTGGGCTGGAAGATGCAGTTTCTCTTTTTAGCCTCAGAAGATACAGTTTCTAGCCCCCCAAAAAGCCTGCTTTGCTTGGCACCTGATCCACCAGCAAGGGTGGAACAATATTCCAACATTCCCTGTTTCCATGTGGGAGTTGTGCTGACACTTTGACAAGCACCAGTGAGTGAGGCTGGAGAACACCAGATCTGTTTTTTTTTTAAAAAAAAACCAACAAAAGCTAATTTTTGGCTCATCTGAAATGCCACAATGGTGTTCCTTGCACAGGGACAACCAAATCCCTGGAGCAGGGCTTGGAATCACCCCCATCCCACGAGGAGTGTGTAGGAGACAATCAATGCCAGTAAAACCCCCTCTTTATTCCAGAACCCCCTGGGGGCTGCAGTGCAGGGAGAAAGCAAGCCCTGTGTGACATCATGCTGGGAAAACTCAGGGTTTCTCAGGATGCTCCTGAGCTTCCAGGCCTTGGGAATTACCTGCTGGATCATCTCGGGGTGCTGCTGCATGATGTGCAGGAAGCGGTCGCTCTCCTGGGTCAGGGGGGTCGTTCTCTTCTTGGTGCTGCGGGACAGTTGCTTGAAGAGATACGTGACAATGTGGTCCAGACAGGAGCAGCAGCCTGTGCAAACCATGGTGTCTGCAGGAACAGGGAGAGGGGGATGTTGGAAAGGCTCCCAGGGCAACACCAACGTTTCTCTGGGGCCTTTTAGGGCCTTGAAAGCAAAAATTCTGAACTGGTGAGAAACTTTCTGCCGGGTGTGAGGGTAAGAAAGGCTGGGAGAATTGGGAATGTTGAGCTTGGAGAAGAGGAGGCTCCAGAGTGACCTAATTGCGGCCTTCCAGTGCCTGAAAAGAGCTGGAATAAAGATGGAGAGGGACTTTGGACAAGGGAGAATGGCTTCCCACTGCCAGAGGGCAGGGATAGGTGGGACATTGGGAAGGAATTCCTCCCTGGAAGGGGATGAGGCCCTGGCACAGGTTGCCCAGAGAAGCTGTGGTTGCCCCATCCCTGGAAGTGTCCAAGGCCAGGTTGGACAGGGCTTGGAGCAACCTGGGACAGTGGAAGGTGTCCCTGCCCATGGCAGGGGGTGGACCTGGATGGGCTTTGAGGTCCCTTCCCACCCAAACCATTCCATGATTCCACATATCCACAGGTTAAGGTTGGAAGGGACCAGTGCTGGGGTCACCTGGTCCAACCTCTCCACCCCTTTCTCTGATATTCCATCTCTTAACAGAGGTGAAACTCCTCCACCTGTTTGCACAGGGGCCATTTTATGTGTTATCCTGAAACCCTCCACTCAAAGCACCAAAATCCCTCTCCACTTCCAAATGAAATCCCTGAAAACACGACAGAGAGCAGGAGCAATTACCTAGTGCAGTGAGACCTTCTGAAATGGAAGAGAGAATGTACATGATTACATGAGGCTCCAGACTGGCTATAAAGTTCATGTGGTCCTGGGTAAGAACTTCCAGCAAGGAATAGTAGGACTGGCTGAGCTTGGGATAATCCTGCAGGGAAAGGAGGAGAGAGTTTTAAGGCCTCATGGTCACCCTGGAACCATCAGTTAAGGCTTTTTAGACCCAGCCCTTCATTAACCACCTGCAAAGAACAAAGCAAACCCTCCCCCAGCATATTTATGGGCAAACAGACCTTCCACCCTTCCTTCTCCCCCAACAAAACTATTCCATCCAGCAGGTTCTGCTCTATCAAATCATCTCTCCCACTGTCTGCTCTTTTCCCACAGCTGACTCAGAGGCAGGACTGGCTCTTCAGGTGTCTGTGCCAAGTGTCAGATCACCCAAAAATCCAACATCTGCATCCCAGCCCCTTCACAAAGTGTCCCCCAACTCCAGAGCTCCACAAGTCCCGGTTTGGAGACTGGGATATTAAATGAGGAATATGCTGAGATGGAACAACTCCCTTCAGATCCTGCTAAATAAGACTCGGGAGGAATTATGTGCTGCCCTCTCTCCTGGATCCTAGAATGATTGTTGGAATTATTCCTCCTTGGAGTTATTCTGCTAAGCAGGACTGTGCTGGTGGTTTGCACATGAGGCCTGGGTGGGGGCAGCACCCTCTGGGTGGGGGTCTGGCACTTCTGGGCCATTGGGATCTCTGCCCACAGGGAAGGACAATCCTTCACTCCAGGGAAGTGGTTTTTAGGAAGAAGAGCTCCAAGGGAGCTGGAGAGGAACTGGGAGGGACAGGACAGAGTGGAATGGCTTCCCACTGCCAGAGGGCAGGGTTAGGTGGGATATTGGGAAGGAATTTCTGGCTGGGAGGGTGGGCAGGCCCTGGCAAGGGTTGCCCAGAGAAGCTGTGGCTGCTCCACCCCTGGAAGTATCCAAGGCCAAGTTGGAGCAACCTGGGCTAGTGGAAGGTGTCCCTGCCCATGGCAGGGGTGGAACAAGATGATTTCAAAGGTCCCTTCCAACCCAAATGAGGAGAATTATTTGGTGGTGAGGTTACAGCCTTCACCCAGGACCTGCTGCTGCACATTCCAGGAGCTGCAATTCCCTGCTGGCCCATTCCAGGGGCACAAGTTCACTTCTCTCTGACATTCAGGTATTCCTTTCCCATCTAATCTTCCAGCCCTACCTTCCCTGGGTGTTCCCACCCTGATCCCAGGTGCAGCTCACCAGGAGGTCGCTGTGGGGGATGGAGAGCAGGAGTTTGATGAAGGTTTGCAGGGCGTTGTCCAGGGCATCATCCCCATAGAGCCGGAACACCCCGAAGTTGACGTAGCTCCCACTCAGTGCTGCCTTCAGCATGGAGAAGCAGATGGAGATCCCCTTGAGCTTCAGGGCATAGACCTGATCCTTTGGGACCTCTCCCAGTGTCAGGATACGATTCCCTGCAGGAGGAGAGAGGTGGGGGTCAGTTTTCCAGCAGCCACATCCAAACTCTTCCCGCTCAGGGTGCAGGAAAACCAAAGCAGAGCCAACAGGAGGAGCTGAAATCACCACAGGTTTCTCCCCAAGGGGAGGGTTAAGGATCCTGATACCAGTGAGAAGTGTGGCTCTGCTGGGATCTTCACAAGGGATGGTGGGAGAGGACAAGGGGAATGACCCTAAGCTGACAGAGGGGAAATTTAGATGGGATATTAGGAGGAAATCCTTCCCTGTGAGGGTGGGCAGGCCCTGGCACAGGGTGCCCAGAGGAGCTGTGGCTGCCCCATCCCTGGAAGTGTCCAAGGCCAGGCTGGAGCAACCTGGGCTAGTGGAAGCTGTCTCTGCCTATGGCAGGGGGTGGGACAGGATGACCTTTAAGGTCCTTTCCAGCCCAAACCATTCCAGGATTTATAGAACACAACTTAGTGTAGTCCTGCTGTGGTAACAGGACAGCCCAAGGACAGGAATGTTCCCCATGGAGTCACCCTGGAGACTCCAGGGGCTCAGCCAGGCTCCTGCTCCTGTCAGACATTGCCTTCCTTGCTTCCCCCTCCCTGCCTGCCCATCCCACACTTCCAGCAGCACCATCTCCCTGCATCCAAACATCCAGCCATTTGGCACTGCTCCCCATGCCAGGCTGGCTCCTGGAGCTGGCAGTGCCCAGCCCTGCCTTCCCAAGCCATGGGGCAATCCAGGGCAGCCCCAGGCTGGGTCCCACCTGTGCCACTCACCATAGGTTGTTATCATTTTACTGGTCTCTCGGAAGAGCAGGATTCCATTGGGAGAGGACACGTCAAACTGCAGCCGTTGGGATCTGAGGGAAACACAGGCAAATAATTAGAGACACATTAAATTCACCACAGGGCTGGAGCCAGGCTGGGGGTGTTCACGTGGAGAAGAGAAGGCTCCAGGGAGGCCTCGGAGCCCCTTTCAAGGCCTGAAGGATCTCCAAGAGGGCTGGAGGGACTTGGGACAAGGGATGGAGGGACAGGACAAGAGGAATGGCTTCCCACTGCCAGAGGGCAGGATTAGATGGGATATTAGGAAGGAATTCTTCCTGAGAGGGTGGGCAGGCCCTGGCAAGGGTTGCCCAGAGAAGCTGTGGCTGCCCCGTCCCTGGAAGTGTCCAAGGCCAAGTTGGAGCAACCTGGGCTAGTGGAAGGTGTCCCTGCTCATGGCAGGGGGGGGAACTGGATCCTTCCACTCCAAACTACTGGGGTTTCTAAACTGCAGCTCAAACACACCTGGGAGTAAAACCAGAGCCACCAGTCCAGGTTCTGGGGCTTCCAGGGATGCTCCCTGAGTTCCTTGGGAAATGTCCTAGGAAGTCCTGGGGCCAAGCAGGACAAAGGCACTCGGGGACAGCAGAGCTCTGCTGTCACAGAAGAAAGGGCCTGTATTTCTCAGATGTCAGGAATATTGTGGGACTGAGGCTGGAAATCCTGCCCTGGCAAGAGTCACTGGGATACTGCTCCCAAACACTACATCTTGGAAGGCCCTGCAGCCCAGCCTGACTGGCTCCTATTCATGGCAGCACCAAGAATGCCCAGCTTGGCATTTCTGCCCCTGCACTGACTCAGTCTCACAACTGAATCACAACAAGCCGCCCAGTTCACCTCTGGAATTAATGCTTGGATGATTTCCAGCAGGGATTGTGCCCCACTGCAAAGATGCAGCCTGCCAGGATGGATTCCCAAGAACTCTGCAAGGCCTGTGCCTGAATCTTGTGTCCCTGGAACAGCCGGCCCTTCCCACAGGGTTGTGCTCAGCTGGCTGGGAGCCAGAGCATCATCCTGGCAACCTTCCAGTGCCAGCTTAGACAGCTCCTGAATTATCCCAACAGCGTCAGAGGTCCCTCTCTGCTGGCAAAAAAAGAGCTGAAGCTCTCAAGCAAAGCGGCTGCCAGAGAGAACAACATTCACCTGAAACCCAGCTTTTAAAAACAACCACGTCTTCCTGCCTCCATCTCCGAGTGTTGCCCTTGGAAACAAAAATATCCAGTGGTTATTGATTGTGTCTCAGGCTGATGGAGCCATGGTATCTGATCTGGTGGATTTTCTTCCCTGCTGGAACAATCCCAGTTCCCCCCCTGCCCCCTTGGCAGCTTTTAGAGCATAAATAGATCGAAACAGAGAAAACACAACAGGGCAGCAACACCCACACAAAGCAACAAACAGACACAAAGGGAATGAGATGAGCTTTAAGGTCCATTCCAACCCAAACTATTCCATGATTTATGGAATCCCAGCCAGTTTTCAGGTTCATACCTGTTATGGACCAGCTCAGCCATGAGTTTGAGGACAGGTGTGGTGCAGGCTGGGTCATGGTACCAGAGCTCGATGGCTCGCTGCAGGATTGGCATGTAGGATGGGTAACTGCCAGGGACAAGTTAAGGAATTCTGGGCTTTAAAGAGGGCAGAATTTCTAGCAAAAGGCATATTTTGTGTGCTGCACCCCAGCCTTGCAAAGCAGCTTAATTAAAAGGGTTAAACAGAGATGCTGCTTGCTGGGGTCTGCCTTATTAATAATATTATCACACAAAAATAATGATCATCATAGTAAAACTAACTCCACTGAAGGAATGAATTGCAATTTGTCTAAGACAAACCAGAACCAAAAAGGTTTTGAAAGGAAGGGAAGCCACACCCAAAGATCTGTCAGTGCAGACACCTGACCTTCACCAGGCACAGCAAACGTGGAGCCCCACACTGTGTCCCTTGGGCAGCAAAAGGACACGGATTCCTCACCCAAAGGACACAGATCCCACTGCTGCTGGCTCCAGGGAGCAAGAGGAAATGCCTCTGGTGCTGCTGGGATGCAGCCCATTAAAGCCTTTGTGTTTTATAGGTCACATCTCTTCAGGCCCACTCGGAAAAACCCCAAGAGTTCAGCTCAGAGCAGGTTTCAGGTTCACTTGGTTGCAGACAGACCAAGTCAAAGCTATTTCAGGGCTCAGAGAAAGGACACCAAGTACTACAGAAGTGAAGAGAAACCCCAGTCAGGATTTCACAGGGAACAACAGGGCATTTGGACGCAGTCAGGCATCCTCTGAGGGAGGGGATGGCTCCAAGTTTCAGGGAACAGAAGGATACATCCACTCAAACAGCATCATGAAGCTGGTCTTGGCATTGAAGGCAAAGGCAATTCCCCTCAAGTCTCTCACCAGACCCACCAAAGTTCTCTGCATTAAGAAAGGAAAGATGTTAAAAATGAAATACATGGATGGATCAAACCCTGCCTGGCTCCACTTCCCTCCCTCCCATCCCAACAGCAATTCCTTCCTGTGCTGGAGCCCCATCCCAGCCTGGGCAGTCCTTCCCTTCAGTGCCAGTGCAGTGACACCACTGGGATAACTCATTCCCAGCACAAGGAATGCTGGCAGGTGAGTTTTCCTGCTCCAATTCCAAACCTCAGCTGATCCTGAGGGATAAAGGCCATCCCCACCTCCCCTGTCCCCCAGAAGGGAAGCTCCCATCATTCCAGCTTGTCTTGCAGAAGGGAGAGCAGCTCCCACTCTGCACAAATCACTGCTCTGTCTGGACACATCCCTAAGGAAAAGAGTAGGGAGAACATGGATAACAGGGAATGTCCCACCCAACTTACTTTTGCCTCTTGTTCATTGAAGGTGTTTGTGCTGAACATCTGGGCCACAGTCTCAAAGGCAGCAGTGAGGGGAAGCATGAACTGCTCATACTGATCCTCATCTTCCCCTGAGAGGGAAAAAAACCCAGGAAATCAGGAGAAAATCAATGGCACATCCCTGTGTTCTGCAGCTCTGCCTGTGCCAGACACTCACACAGAGCCAGAGAGACCAGAGGTCTCCAGACAGTGATCTGTCTGCCAGAATCTGACCTACAGACAGCTTAGAACAAACTGTGCCACGTCAGGAAAACACATGGAATATCAGGATGGAAAAATTCAGCCCCAGACTTGGTGGCCTGTACTCAGCAACATGGCATCAAAGCCACTCCTGAGCTCTTTCTCCACCTTTTTCTTATCTCTTTTGGGTTTTCCAACTCCAGCATCCCTTCTTTTGGGGACTTACAGCTCCCTAAATAGAAAGGAGCCAGCTTCTAAAGCCCAGGATTTGGCTCTGATTCCCAGGAAAAGCCCCCAGTACCTAAATCCACCATGAGCAGACGTCCCAGTGCAGTGTAGAACGTCGTCCGACACCTCATGTCCGTCAGGTTGGACTGATTGTTAATGCCCAGGAAGGAAAAGTGCTCACTCTGGAAAGGGAAAACACAGGTGGGTTAGAGAGGAAAGAGCCTGGATTTAGGTTTAGGCTGGATATCAGGTAGAAGTTCTTCATGGAAAGGATTGTAAATCATTGGAATAGGCTGTGGTGGAGTCTCCATCCCTGGAAGGGTTCCAAAAACGTGTGGATGTGGCACTCGAGGACAAGGTTAGTGGTGACCATGGTGGTGCTGGGGGATGGTTGGACTTGATCTTGAAGGGCTTTTCCAACCCTAACAATTCTGGGAACCACTGCATTGAACAGGCTCCTGTGCCAGAGGCTGAGGATTCCAATTCCAACCAAATCCCAGCCTGTGCACGGATGGGAAGCAGCGAGATCCAGGGTTCCCTGGAGCCATCCTGGAGCACAGGCCACCAGAGGGCAACAGGCACCACTTGGAGCAGCAAATCCCAGCGCTGCCATCCCTCATCCTGGAATTCCCCAGGCCCAGGTGAACCAGGAAGTCTGGCTTTATCTCCAGGGCAAAGATGGAATGTCCCCCCTTCCTGATGGGGACCCTTCAGGCTGCCTTAAAGCAGCTCCCTGCAGGCAGATTCCCTGGTTACTCTGCCCACCTTCTCCATGGAAACAGTAATCCCAGACTGAATTCAGCTCCTGGGCCAAAGGCAGGGCGTGGGAATGCCTGAAAAACATCCCCTAACTCAAGGAA
Organism: Campylorhamphus procurvoides; assembly: GCA_013396655.1. NCBI lineage: Eukaryota > Metazoa > Chordata > Aves > Passeriformes > Dendrocolaptidae > Campylorhamphus > Campylorhamphus procurvoides. Next base: position 113,087 of record WBMV01008164.1, read on the forward strand.
TGCAGCCCCTCATTCCACCAGGTAATGAAAACCCTCTGGAAGTGGTGCTGTGTGTCCTATTGCTCCAGCACTGGAGCATCACTGAATCTTGGAGCAGAATCATGAAATGGTTTGGGTTGGAAGGACCTTAAGGGTCATCTTGTTCCACTCCCTGCCATGGGCAGGGACACCTTCCACTAGAAGGTTGCTCCAAGCCCTGTCCCACCTGGCTTTGGACACCCCCAAGGGATGGGTCTGGCTTTAGTGGAGAGCAGAGACCTCCCACATCAGCCCTTGGGGGATGGAAAAAGTGCCACAAAATTACAGCCCCTCAAAACTGAGCAGGGATGGAACACAAATCACATTTTCTAGAGGCTCATCGGGCACCTTGGAAGCATCTGGGAGTCAGGAAAACTCCCAAAGCGTGTCCAGGTGTTAAATGATCTCACCTGGAAGCTGCACAAAGGCAGAGGGAAGAGGCTGCTGTGGAGGAAGAGGAGAAGGAGGAAGGACTCACCGTGTGATTGTTCAGCATGAACTGCACAGCGCTCAGCTTCACCAGCTTCCTGACACTGCTGTACGTGCAGGGGGGTTAAGGAAGCAGCAGAGCCAGCAGAAAATCCTTACAAAAGCACTTCCAGGGCAAAGCTGGAAGGGGATTGTGTCTGTATTATTCAATATGTTGTGGATTCCCCTGCATTTGTTTACAGAGCAACAAAGGTCTCAAGTGTAGAGACCTGCAGTGTTTTATTTACTCTGTCAGGAAAAACACCTTGTCTGGAACTTCTGGGAAACCAGAAGACAGAGTGTGAACCGGCTGTGGATGGTCAAATCCAAAGCAATTATGATCCAAAATTAAAAATAAAAGAAAAATCCACATTGCAGCCACTCCCTGCAATCCAAGGTGTGGAGCAAACACACTCTGCTTTTCTCACTACCCAGGGGGTGAAGGGAATCTTGACACGCTCCTGTTCCAGCAGAACATCTGGGCCACTCTTCCCAAAAGGATATCCAATGGAGAGGTCGTTGAGCAGCTGCAGTGTCTTGGAGGTGATGGGCTCACATCGACCCCAGTACTTCAGGTTGGTGATGCTGCAAGAGGGAAGAGGACAGGGATGGATCAGAGGGGTTTGCTCGGATTCTCCATGGCTGGGCAGTGGATTCCTGCAGTTAAAGTCGCCCCAAATCCTCAACTCCACCCTCCACCGAAACCACAGACATCACAAGCCACAAAATACGGGTATAAAATCACTGTACTTACATTTGGTTGACTAGAAAATTATCCTTCAGATAATCTTCACTACTTGGGTCCCAAGCTACACTGGCCCATAGCCAGGCCCTTGGAATTCTGTGGCACTCCAGGGCTGGTTTCTGCAGCAAGGGTAAGAGAATTCTGCGGCAGTGACTACATGCAGACGTATGCAATTCTGCACCTGCACCATCCACTGTCAGCTGCAGAATTCTAGTAGCCCTTGCTTCTTCCAGGAGAGCCATTTCATCCCTCGGGAATGCTGCCCAGCCAGGGTTTGTGGGATGAGCAAGGCCCCGTGAGGGTAAAAACGGGGGCAATGCTGAACAAGTGCAGAGGGAGCTTTTGGCTGCTCAGCACCAGGCACAGGGCACTGGGTGCCAGCTCCTGATTTGGTTCCAAATGCTCGACAAAAAGCCAGGCTGGGGCTGCAGAAGAGGCCGAATTGGGTGTTGAGCAGAGTGGAAGAGTTTGAAAGGAAGGATTTGGGACCAATCAGCAAAGAAAGGCTTTGGAGGAGCTGTTGGTCCCTCCCTACAGAGCTCTCGTGGCCAGTGGTTGCCAACAGTGGAGTGACAGGGACCTTGTGCTGGGAGCTGTCCCCTCCCTGCCTCTGCTTTTCCTGGGCAGACAATCCCTTCTCCTGGCGTGTGGCTCATTTTGGTGCCTGCCTGGATCAATCAGCCCTGGGTACTGTGTGCCCTAAGCCCTGAGCAAAGCCTGCCATTCCCTCGAGGAGCCAGATGTGTTGCTGCTTTCACACTGAGCGACACTCCCTGCCATTGCAGGTTTCCCGGGTGGATGTTCCAGCAGAGCCAGGGCCCTGCAGTGCCTGGGGGGCAGCAACACTTACATTTTCCCTATGAACACGCTCAGCACCATGGTCTCATCGTTCAGCCCCAGCACCTCGGAGAGCCGCCGGTACAGCTGCAGAGGGAACAACACCCCGTTAGAAGCTGCCAGGAACACAAGGAATTCTCAAGGAGGAGCTGGTTTTTCCCTCGTTCTCCCTGTGGGTGTGATTGCCCTGGGATTTCCCAGATCAATCTTTGCCCTAATGGTTGTTTCCTTTAAGTCACAGCAGGTGCAAACCCTCCAAGCAAAAGGAGGAGTGCGTGGTTTTCCCAGGAAAAGGGGACATAAAACTATGTTCCTTCAGCTCCAACCACCCTCTTTTAGTGGACTAGTTTGGAACCTTAAGCCCCTTGTCAGCAGTTCCCAAGTCTCTGGGAAAGGGAAGGAAGGTTATGGCCAGAAAGGAAGAGAACCCAGCTTGGAGTAATGATGTTCCCATCCTTTATCTGTATATTTTTAATTTAAAATAGGTATTTTACGTCTTTAAAGAGGCATCAGGACAGCTACAACTGCCTTGGAGTGAACAGAACGGAGATTTATCTCCACTCTGGAGCCAGGGAAGCAAGACACAGATGAAATTCAGGATTCTCGTGGGTGTTTGAGGTGGGCCCAGGTTTTAAGGGAGAACTGAATTCAGGTCTCCAGCTCTCCAGGGCTCCTCCCTGACATGGTATTTCCAAACCAGCTCCAAGTTAACCCGTGGAAACAAATCCAGGAATCACAGCAGACACATCCCTGAAGCATTTTCAGCTGAAGAGAGGAGAAAACCATGACTGCCCCTTGTTTTCCTTGAGAAAGGGCAGTGATCCCTGGAGTTGGGATGCCCAAGGAGCCCCAGCTGAGGGCACTGATTACCTTGGAAGACTTCTGCACCTGATCTCCGATATAGATCTTCCGGAACTGCTCGAAGAAGCTCAGCATGGCCAACTCCAGCTTCTCATTCCCAGCCTGTGCCAGGCGGGAATCCGTCAGGTTCATCAGCTGCAGCACCCTGGGAAAAGGGGGGAAACACACCTTGCTGATGCACAGCTGGGAGCAGGGAGGGATTTCTGGGAATGAGGTGCTGATTCCAGGGTTTTTACTCTCTGGGGGAATTGTTTTGGGCTGAGAACTGACAAAACTGGTGACAAAACACTGCCCAGGGCACGCTGCTCTTTGGTGTAAAGCTGTTGTAGGGCTTCTCCACCCCTTCCAACAGGGCTGCAAGGATTTCTTTTGCTGCACCAGTGAATTCCAGGTGCTTTGGCACCCACCCAGTGACTGGTCCATCTCTGGAATCCACCTGAGGAACCACAACCTGCTCCCCTCACAAGAACCAGACCCTCCCACTGCAGCTGGGCTTTTGTGAGCGCTGCAGAAACACCCCCATGACCTGGGGAGGGGGATTTTGGGGTAAATAACCCCCTGCAGCAGAACTGGGGGGGCAAACCCACTGAAGCTCTTTTGGGCAAGTACCACAAGGCACAGAGTGGGTAAGAAAATCAAATATAAACAGACTTCTATGAACATTTATCACCTATGATGGCTCTAAAGGTAACTGAAATGTATATGGGGTCTCATAATTTCTCCTTTAAGCTCAGCAGCCTCGTGGGAAGGCAGAGCTTGGTGTTACCTGTTGGTTTACCAACAGCTCAGCTGCCACACCTTCCCACCCTGGCTTCCAAGGGCAGCATTAGGATCTGGACCAGAAAACACTCACCAGGACTCCAGGTTTTATTCTCACCCCCATCAAATAAAGCCTGTGCTGGCCAGGGTTTACAACCCCAAAAATGCAGCATGTGTTAGACAGCATTATAAAATTTTAACTTCAGAACTCCAATATTCAGTTTATTTATGGACAAAACCCACTCTGGGTTATTAACCAGGAGAAGCAAAGAACCCACCCCAGCAAAGAACCATCAAGCATTTAGTCAACCATTTAGCCATTAATCCCTTTTTCCACGCTCTTTGCCCCTCTCCATCCCTTCCTTACAACCCAAATCCCCCAGTTTGCAGCCAGTTCCACCAATCCTTCCTTCCTGCTGGGTTTTGAGGTGAAAAGAGGGGGAAGGAGGGCAGTTTTGGGAGGGCTCCAGCAGGGAGTGGTGCATCCCTACCGACAGACCAGCTCTCCATCCATGGCATCCTGCTCGTCCGTGCTGGCAAAGGACACCCTCCCACCAATGACGGCCCCGATGATGTAGACGAGCCACGTCAGGCGCCCTGAAAGCAACAGAGGACATGAGGACCAGCAGAGCAGCAGCAGATCTGCCCCTGGTGTGGCCACAGACAGCAGTCACAAGGAGAGTCTTTCTGCTTTAGTGGCCCAGCCCTGGGGTGAGGAAGCTCCTCTGACAACCCTGAGATTTATCCAGGTCTTCGATGGAATGTGCAGTGCCAAGACCAAGGGCTCTGGTTGTGTTTATACAGCAACATCTTCCATCTTAATGCTTTCATTGCTTTTTTGTGGTGCCCCATCCCCTGAAAGTGTTGGATGGAGGGACCTGGGATAGTGGAAGGTGTCACTGCTCATGGCAGGGGGTGGGATTGGATGAGCTTTAAGGTCCTTTCCAACCCAAACCATTCCAGGATTTACTAAAAGAGAAAAAAGAATGCCAGGTCTGCCTGGGAGATTGTCCTGATTTAAAGCTTTCCCACTGCAGAAAGCCACTTCCTTGTAAAACTGTGCTCTGTGCACTTTAACATGCCAGCAAGTATTTATTCTTTCAAGGAATGTGGAGAAGTCAACTTCATATGGAGTTTTCTCCCACAAAAATCAAAATATAATAAGGAATTACTGTGTAGGATGAGACAATGCTATTTCAGAAGGAAAAGGAACAATTCCCATACCTGTGCTGGTGCACCCAACTCCTCCAGGGAAGGGCAAGCAGATCCAGTATTAGAGAGGGACAAAACCCAGTGACCCCTGAACCCCCAAAGGAGCTGAAGTTATGGCCAAGGTTAAACAACTCCTGACCCTCGATGCTGAGCCCACCCAAGGCTGTGGACACAAACCATTCCAGGCAGTGGCACCAGTTGAAATCCCTACTCCCAGTTACTCTTTACCCCAAACCAGCTGGAGGTTTCTGCTCCCCAGTCAGTGAGGAGGGTGAAATGAGCACCCACATCCCACCTCAGGGAAAGAGGGATGAATTGGGCAGTGCTGAAATGGGAACACCCTCATGACTTGCCTCTGAGAGACCAGGCAAGGCAATTTAATGTATTCCCCCCCAAAAATAGGAGTGGAGTCAGTTGTAGGACAGTAACACCCCCAGCCAGAGAGGAGGGTCAAAGGAGCCCCAACATCCCACCTCAGGTAAAGAGGGTTGGCAGTGCTGGATGAGGAACACCCTCACAACTTGTCTCTGAAAGACCAGACAAAGAAATACATTATATTTTCCCCCCAAAACAGGACTGGGGTCAGCTGTAGGACATCACCATCTCCAGAAGGAACACTGTGGGGGCTGGCAGTGTCAGTCCACAGCCATGGCAACGTGTGTGAGATGTGCCTCCTCCACTGGGTGGATTTTACCAGGAATGACACCTTCTGGAAGCAGAGGGGTCTCAGTGGTGCAGCTGGGGCTCACCTTCCTGCACTGCCACATCCATGGGGCTGGCAGTGGCACTCTGGAGCAGCTCCTGGTAGGACTGGGCTGACTGGTCAAAGAGCTGCACGAGCAGAGCACACGTCTTCTCGTACTCGCAGCGCCCGATGGTGGAGAGCTGGTCCAGCTGCTGCTGCACCAGTCCAGTGTCATCCAGGGGATCCTCCAGCCCATCCCTGAGCAGAGAGAAAAGAGGATTGATGGTGTAGGAGCAGATTAAGCCATCACAGGAGGTGGTTTCTGTGGGGTACAGGATATTTCCCAGGCACACAGAAATTCCAGATGGGAAATGACACAGGTCAACACCCAACCATCCCTGTGGCCACACATGAGGAGAACAGCAGAGGGTCAGGTGGGAAGGGCAGCAGCACCTGGGGTGAGCAATCTCTTCTTACATTCTTAAGCTTTATCCAGCTCTTTTCATGTTTAACCAGGTTTTTTTTAAACATTTATCCAGGTTTTTTAACATACATTCAGATTTTCTAACATTTATCCACAGGTTTTCTAACATTTACCCAGGTTTTTTTAACATTCATCCAGGTTTTCTAACATTTACCTGTGTTTTTTAACATACATCCAGGTTTTGTAACGCTTATCCAGGTTTTTTTTACATTTATGCAGGTCTCTGAACACAACCTGCAGTGCCAAGAACAAGATCTCTGCTTGTGTTTCTACAACACTTTCCCTGGGAAAGCTTTCACTGCCTTTGCTTTGAAATGCATTAAGCCCAACAATAAATTTATCACGAATTCCAGAACTAGCTAAACCAGATCACAGAATCCTGGAATGGTTTAGGTTGGAAGGGACATTAAAGCCCACCCAGTTCCACCCCCTGTCATGGGCAGGGACACCTCCCACTATCCCAGGTTGCTCCAAGCTCTTTCCACCCCTAAACACTTCCAGGGATGGGGCAGCCACATCCTCTAAAGATCCAAAAAACTCAGGGATCAGCCCATCAGTTTTCCCTAAGGGAGGCATTATTTTCCTATATTTGACCCTTTGTTTTCATCCAATACAAAACACACACACCACAATGGAATTCACCCCACAGGAGTTCAGGCACTACAATGGAATCCTGTAGGCTGCCCCTACACTCAAAAGAATTAAAAGTAAAAGGTACTTTTAGGTATAATTTGTGCCATCCTACGGCAGAGATGTTACAATGAAGTGACTCACACTTTGCATCCACAGCTCCTCCCAGCTCTGCTGGGAATTCAGGGTGTGCAGGGAATGCTGCAGATCCTGGGTAGGATAAATTCTACCCAGAACACATTGCAGACCAAATCAGCCATCTGAGATTAAGCAAGGTCTCAAAAAACCCCTACCAGCTTAAAAAAAAAATAAATCTCTTCTAAAAAGCAGGCAGAGTGTGTGATTTAGGTAAGCCTCCCTCAGAAATCCTGTGGTGACTCACAGAACGTGTGTGTTTGTGGCTGTTTTTAAAGGAAAACTGGAAAGAGCAACACAGCAGGGCCTGGTGTGACAGCCATGGAATGGTCTGGGTGGTAAGGGACCTTAAAATCATCAAGGGACACCTTCCACCATCCCAGGGTGCTCCAACCTGGCCTTGGACACTTCCAGGGATGAGCAGCCACAGCTCCTCTGGTCACCTAACCCTAAACCCTCAGACAGGAATTCCTTCCCAATATTCAACCTAAATCAATCCTCTTTGTCACTTGAAACCATTCCCCTTGTCCTGTCCCTCCAGGCCTTTGTAAACAGTTTCTTCTCCATCTTTCTTGTAGCTCCTTCAGGTCCTGGTCAATCCAGATCCTTCCCCTCTCCAGGCTGCACAACCCCAATTCCCTGCAGCCTTTCCTGCCAGGGGAGGAGCTCCATCCCCCAAGGCCTGGGGCTCACCTGAGGATGATGTGCACGGATTCCAGGCGGGATGTGATGTAGGCTTTGGTCACCTCAGGGGTGTAGGTCTCCAGCATGTGGGGCTCGGTGGCCTTCACGTAGGGCACGGACGCTGCCAGGCGCTGCCACAGGCTCAGCAGGTAGTGAACACTGTTGGGAGCAAACTCCCAGTGCTTCCAGAGGGAAGGAAAAGCCAGGGAGTTATGATTTGGATTGTTTTACCCAGGTGATTTTCAGAGGATCATGGATTTCCCATCCCTCATCACACCACACACGCTTGGGAAGGTCACCAGCAATGCCAGAGGGTGTTCTTGCCCAGGGAGGGGAGGCAGAGTTACAGCCAGGCTGGAAATGCCAGGGGGAACAAGGAATTTGAGGAGCTGCATCTCCTGGTGTTGAGGGGGATCCAGGGATCACAAAATCCCACACTGGATTGGGTTGGAAAGGACCTCAGAGCTCATCTTGTTCCACCCCCTGCCATGGGCAATGAACCTTCCACTACATCTAAAAGCTTTAAGGGCCTGGTTGCCAAATTCCCATGGAATCCCAGTGCACACCTGGATTCAGTGGCATTATCAGCACTCAGGGAGATAATCCTGAATTCCCAGGATGTGGAGCTGAGCCTCCAGTCCCAAACCACTGCTGAGCTCGTGCTGCACAGCTCCCCACACACCCTGTGCAGCTTAAAGCTGCTTTCAGATACCAACATTTAACAAACAAAGGCATTATCTAAGCTGTCCAATGTTCTAAACCCTGCTCTGTGCAGGGGGGGTGGTTCCAAGCTCCATACACCAGTGGAAAACTCAGTGGGAATATGCCTTGGTATTCCTATTACTGGCAATCCCTGTGACTGTATTTCAATAGTGAAGTGAGACACAATTCTAAAAATAAGCCTTATTTAACAGGTTTTTTTTTCCCTTGCTAGGATATGGAAAGCCTCTGGAGGCATGGCAACTCTGCCTTCCCCCACGGGCTGCTCCTGCTCCAGTCAGGGGGAATTCACAGCATAATCGAGGCCACACCCCAGGATTCTCTCACAGGGGATTTGGGCAAAACCCACCTTGATAAAGGGGCAAAGGAGAGACCAGAGGGGTCTGGTTTTGTTTCAAGGGAAGAACAGGGGCAGGAAGGGCCATGGAGGGGAAGGAAAGCCATGGGTACCTGCAGGCTGGTCACGGTGAAGTTGGCAATGAGCCGGATGACCTCGGGGTAGTTCTCCACCTTCACCAGCTCTCCCAGCTGGTAATTGCTTTTCAACCGGGCCAGCAATCGGCAGAACTCGTGGTAGTTATTGGGGTCTGACAAGCTCTGAGAGGAGGAAAAGGGGAGAAGAAGTGAGAAACAGCTCTGCAGTCACCTCCAGGAGGCTCAGGTTGTCACAGAACCACACGGGCTCCAAGATCACCAAACCCAACCTTCGTCTGAATCCCACCCTGTCCAATAAACCCCATCAGGAAGTGCCCCATCCACTTGTTTTTTGAACAGTGGCTCCACCTAACCCTGGACAGCCTGTCCCAATGCTGAAGTACTCTTCCAGTGAAGGAATTTTTCCTAATATCCAACCTGAACCTCCCTCGGCTGAGAAAAGGAAGAGAGCAGCAAAATGTTGCACCTCTCCACTTCACCAAGTTCTTCTTCTCCCTTTGTGTCCACTTGAACATGGACTTTCAAAGTACTCTTTGGTGAAGAAACAGGATGAGGAGGAAGCAGAGCCCCAGTTCCACCTGGAACACCCACCTGGGGGTTTTCCAGTATCCGTTTAACTCCATCAACGAGATGAGACAAGAACTTTGCGCGCTCGGCGTTGTTAAAGAGGGATCTGCGAACGGAGGCGATCTGCACCAAGCAGGACAACACCTGCAGGGGCAGAGGGGACAACCAGGAAAAGAGGGATTAGAACAATCAGAGGAACAGCAGGTTTCCTCCTCAGGACACAACAAAGCATTGGTGCTCCTTTGTATTTGTACTTTTGTGTAGAAACAAATCACAGCAGAGAGAGGCACCCAGAGGAGCAGCTCCATCCCAAGAGTCACAGAATCAGGGAGTCACTGGGGTTGGGAAAGACCTTCAAGGTCATCAAGTTCACCCTGTGCCCAATGCCCACCTTGTCACCCAGCCCAGAGCACTGAGTGCCTTGGACACCTCTAGGGACGGGCACTCCAAACCTCCCTGGCCAGCCCCTTCCAATGCCTGGCCACCCTTTCCATGGGGAAATTCCTCCTGATGTCCAACCTGACCCTTCCCTGGCACAGCTTGAAGCCCTTCCCTCTCCTCCTGTCCCTGTTCCATCACAATTCCCACCCAGCTCCCCCCTCCTGTCAGGGAGTTGCAGAGCCAGAAGGTCACCCCTGAGCCTCCTTTTCTCCAAACTCTGCTCCCAAAAATGTTCGGATTTGTTCAGGTGAAGATTGAAAATACACTGGGACTGGCTGGGAAAGCTGCTAAGTGTTAAGTCAGACTTGAAAAAGTATCCCAGAGGATAAAAGAGTGGCAGGAAATAGAATCAAATTGCTCTCAACCCAAACCTCTGATATTTAAATCCAGAGGAAATTCCAGGGTGCAGCTGCAGCAGGAAGAGGCTGGTGGAGAGGACTGTGAAGAGCAGGGGCTTTTAGTTATGAGCAGCACCTGCAATCCCAATCCAGAAGCAACTCCCCATCCCCTGAACTCCCTGCTCAGCCTCTCATCCCTGCTGGCTCTGGCAGTCACTGAGCACAGAGGCAGGACAATTAAATTGCTCCAGATTTCTGTTCATTAACAAAAAAAAAAAAGTCTCACACTTTAAATCTTATGAATATCTGAGGCTCTAAATTCAGAATTAGCCAATAATCCTCCACCATAACAAGCAGTGGAGTCTCCATGGAAAAACTCCTTCTGAAGGCCCTTCCCTCTGTAGCCAAAGGGCTTGTTTTCCTTGTAGTTTTAATTATGGGAAATATTTATCAGACAGATAAATGCCTGGCAGGCAATTTTTAGTTTTGTTTTTTTTATTTCCCAAGACTAAGCCAACTTTTAGTTCAGTTGTGCTATTGGCCCTTTCATCCAAGTGGGACATGGCCTAGTTTTAAAGTGGGGAAGGAGAAATTCCATTCCTCAGGGTGTTCCCAGACTTCCTACCTACTGTTAGTGTGGTTTAGGATCCAGTTAGGAGCACAGAGGAAGCAACACAAGCTGCATCCCTCAAAAAGATGGAACAAGCAGGCAGACTCTAAGCTATGTGAGGATAAACCAGGCTGGAATTCCAGCAAAAACTGCCCTTGGGGCAAATCCAAACCCTGTGGATGCTTCAAAACCATCAAGAGCAGCACTTGGACACTTCAGCACAAGCCATAAGGGTGGTCTGAAGTCAAACTATGGCACTTGAACCCCCAGTGAGTGTCCCACATGAATCCTACAAACCCTCCCTGGAAGGAAAATCAACACTGGACTCACCAGAGGAGAAAACGAAGGAGGGATGGAATGATAAAGATCAAAAAACAACTGAAGGGTCGAAGAATCCAAGAATGCTGGAACAGAAAAGAGCATTTTACCTCCATTTACTGCTTTCCACAGGTCTGATGCTTATTTGATCACCAAAGCCAAGTGTATTTGTCACACAGAGTACCCCAACCCAAGAAAATTTCCAAAGGACTTTATATTTTCACACAATTGCCTTTCCTAGAAATAAAGGAACCCACTGGCACTTGGAACTAAGAGAGACTGACAGGGAAGTATTTTAAGAACACAATCTGTGCAAGTGCCTGTGAAATGCCTGGTGAGAACAGCAAGGATGTGGAGAACAGGTGCCAAATTATGTTATTTATATATATTTAAAAAAAACAACACCCGGTTTCCTGTTCTTTGAACTGGGAGGTGGAAGACTGGAAGGGGAGAGGAGTCAAGAGAACCCATCCCAGTTCAACTATGCGTGTGATGCCCCTAAGGAAAAGCTGGATTTGATCTCTGCCATTCCAGGCACGTGTTTCTATTAAGTCTTGAGCAGGTCCCTCCTCCTCCAGCTGGGATGGGGTGGATTCCTGCAGCCAAATTACCTGATCTCCAACTGGTTGGGATCTGCACAGTGCAAAGATCATCCGAGGACTCGTCCGTGGAGGTGCCAATGAAATCAAAGTTCAGGCAGTTGTGGGTGAGCTTGAGGAGCTGCATGAGCAGCCCGTGCTGGCTTTCATCATTCAGGTTCAGGTTCTTCCCAGAAGCCTGGAAAAAACATGGCATTAAGGCAGGAAAAGGGGGAAAATAAAATCCAGGAGACAGCTGAGTTTGGGGCAGGGGTGGCAGAGGTTTCACATGGATATGGGGCATGTTCCAGTCTTTCCAGGAGAGGGATAAACAGGCAGCACTTCCCTTCCCACTCCCCTGAACTGCACAGGGAGCAGCAGCCAGGCCTGATATCCAGAGGGGAAGGAAGTTCTTCCTCAGGTTAAACCCAGGGCCACGTTTGCTGCCTGACCAGCAGCTCCCAGGAGGGAATCCTGCAGCTCCATCCTGGCCTCCAATGGAAAGGAGGAGCAGCTCCAGGCAGGGAAAACATGGATATTCCAAAGGGACAGGGAATTCTGCAGTGTAACCACAGCACAAGGGTCCTGCAGAGCCCACTTTGCCTTTGTATCATCACTCTGGGCTTAAAGTCAACTTATTCCACCTTAAATCCATGGCAAAGAATATTTGGGCAATGCTCAGAAGTAGGTGCTGGGATTTTGGGAGTGTCCCATGCAGGGATTTGAAGGGTAAACCAAAACCTCCCCTCTTGCCTGAGCCTTTGAGACAGGGTAGTTTAACCCCAGCTCATGGTCCAGGTGTGTGTTCAGTGGAAAAGAGCTTTAATTCTCTATTTGTGGCATGGTTTTTATTGATTTCCTTAATAAACTAAGTCCATCAATCAATAAAATTTTAACTTGTTATTTTAAGGATATTTATTTCTATTACATATTTATATAACATATTTTTATATAGTATGAGGGAATTTGGCTTAAATCAGTGACCTTGGTTTAATTTTACATAATATAGATTTATGTATTATATAGATCTTACATAATAGAGATTTATATGTCATATATTTATATATATACAATATATCCTTATATAGATACACTATATATATTTTATAGAGAGATACACATCTATATTTTATATAGATATACAATATCTATATTTTATATAGATATCAGTATATATTTTATATAATATCTATGGATATAGTTATTATATATTTTTTATTACCTTTATTAAAGGTTTTGCTTATTTCTTACTTATTTACTTAGAAATAAAATGGCCTTAATAAACCCAAATTTCCCAACCCCCCAAGTCCAGAACACAGTGTTTAGGACAGGAATGCTCCTTCCAGGAGGGAATTTCAGCCCCAAATGTGTTTCCCCACCATCCAACCCCCCAGGAAAGAATCCCAGCTTTTCCTTACCTGTTTCAGTAAACTGCAGGACAGGTTGAAAATATCAAATAAGGAGGAATCCCGGAAGGAAGAGGCAATTTTCCTGTGCTTGGTCAGTGGGTGGGTTGTGTCCGCCTGGGCAGAGGGAAAAGCAGAGCTCAGAACTCATGGAATGGGACCAGTAGAACCAGTAGGATCCCTGGGGAGCACTGGGATATCAAGATTTCCCTCCCCAGAGCTGCCTAAACCAGGGGGATGCAGCACCACGGGATAATTCCATGGATAAACTCCTATTTCTGACCGGTGAGTGGCTTTTCCACCTCCAATTCTCTCCCTGCTGGGCTGGGTTTATTCTTAATTTCACTGAAATCTCTCCCAAATCAGACCTAACAACAATTCCAACAGCACTTGGGGATTTTGGGAACTTGAATTCAGAATTCCAAAGGGTTCAATCCCACCTAGAGGTGCTGGGAACACACAGGGACAAGCACTAGCAATGGAAATTCCCCTCCTGAACATGCCCAGAGGAGAAGAAAACGCCAAGAAGAGTTAACCAGTGACAGCCAGTCAGGACTTTGTAGGGTGAATCAACCCCAGTTCTGCTCTTCTCCCCACCCCACAGGGGAACACACAGCCTGTTTTCCAGGGAAAGGGGGATCCTTCCCATTTTTTCCCATTTATTGGAACATGGGATGGCCAAATCCCACCTGCCCAGGGTGAGTTACCTGATGGGCAGTGGGATATCCCAATGGGATGGAGCTTTTCCTGCAGCCCATGCAGAGGCATGGGAATAAACCTCTATTTTTTACATTTTGGGGGGGTTTTAAAACATGTATTTTTTAGAATTTTGTGTATCTTTTTATTTTACTGTACCTCTGTCAACTTTCAACTTCCAAACAGCTCTCATCCAATATTGAAGGAACCAGGACCAACCACTGGAACCTCAATTTTCCACCCTGAGCTTCCCAACAACCCCAGGGAAGAATCAAACCCTCCTGTCCTTATATTTTAGGTGAGAAGGAAAAGCCCTGGAACACCCAGGAATTGATGTCAGAGCAAAACTGGGCCTAAACTTGTCATGTGCTTCAATACCTGAATTATTCCTCAGCTCAGAGCAATTCAAATTTCAGGGTCTTTAAGAAAATGAACATTTTTTACCCTCTCTGTGGTTGTGACAAATCTCACTTAATTCTGGCCCAGTGAAAATGAGCATTTTCTGTTCCTGCACCATGAGGTCACAGGGCTTAAACCAGGGAATTGGGCTGAAAGCACAGAACTGGGCTTAAATCAGGGAATTTGGTTTCAATCCCTGGACAAACTGGGGCAGATTTAATCTCCAAGATCTCAGGGAGAGATTTTTGCTCAGGCTTTAATTTCCTGGATTATTTTGGGATCAACCTGGAGAGTCTGGAAGTGGCAGAGGTGAAGGTGTCTGGGATGCCCTTTACAAAGATGCTGAAATATCTCCTAATTTACAGAGGTTTATCCTTTATTTATCCTATATCCTTTATAATATACAAATATTTCAATATATTATATAATACTGTATAATTATATATGTTCTATATAAAATATACTGCATTATTGTACTACATTGTACTATTATATAATATGGTATTAGAATATCTTATAACATTATCTATAATACCATATTTTATAGATAACTTTTTATATCATATTCTATTATACAATATTATAACATATATATATTTTAAAAACAAACTTCTTTGCAACCTTGCTGACAGATACATCCTAATTTCTGTGGATTTACAGATCTATATTTAAAACCCAGACTGGTTTCCATCCTTTCTGTAAGGAAGTGAAGGAACAGCCCCCCGTGGAGATGAAATTTGGGATGTACAAAGTCTGGGCCAGGAAATGGCAACAGTAAAAAGGACTGGATTAAGATTTAGGAGGAGATTTGTGGGTTAGGATTTAACTGCTCAGGCCAGGCTTGAGCAACTGAAGTGATTTTGGGCTCTGAAATGGATGCAGAATGCATTTAAATTTTATTTCAAACATTTAAATTTAAGGCTGGGCAAGTTCAGAGGGGCTGAACTTCAGCAAGTCCATCAGGAGGAACTGGGGAAGGACAAAACCTTCTCCCCCATTTCCAGTTCTGGAAACAATTTAATCCAAAACCCACTTGAGGATTTCTCCAATGCCTGGATTAATATCCCAGGAAAATTGAATGTTACTTACTCACTAAGGTACTAAAATAAGAGAAAAACTTGGTTACACCTGGTTTTCTCAGGAAAACCAGAGATTTTATAGACATTGTGACCCTCCTGCTGCCTCAGGACCTTCTGTGGTGCTGATTTTGCTACTGGAAGAAGGATGGAATCTGGGACAGCACCAGGCAAAGCCCCTCATTCCCACTTCCAACATCAATTCCCAGAGGCAGCACAACCTTAGAGGGCTCTTAAAACCTGGGGAGCACCTGAAGCCACAAGCCTGGGCTGTGTAAGGGACTCAGCCCCAAGGAACCAGCAGGATTTGAGAATTCCCTGCTGGGAACACTGGGGAATTTAGTCCTGGATGAAAGGGATGGTTTAAAGTCTGGCACAGTTTGAGAAATGCTGTTTCATCTCCCTGGTCAGTAAGGAGGGACTGACAACCCAAGAGCTTTGTCCTCACTAGGTAGGCTTGACTTATTCTTTGCCTTGCTCTTTTCCCACTCCACCCCAAAAACCCCACACCAAAATATGGGAGAAGATGGAAGATGCCAGTGAAACAAAACAATTCCTCAAGACAGGAGCTTCCAGCATCTTACCCAGACCAGGAGTGACCGGGTAAACACAGCAACAAAAACCACACACACAGGGAAAACACCCACCCCAAAACAACCCTCACACAACCCCAAATCAAACCCCAGACAAGGCAGGACACAACAATATGAATGAGAAAATTGGACACTTACTTCACTGAGGAAGGCTGTAGCACTTACTTGATTAATCTCATTCGTTAGTTGGGACAGGATTGTCACTCCTATGATGCAGTGCTCTACACTGTCCTGGGGGGAAAGCACAGGCACAGCCTCAGCTCAGGGCTTTGGGAAAAACTGTGTTTCCTGCTTGGAAAATTCCTTGGCCAGAAAGGTTTTAGCTTTATAAGAGAGGGGAAAATAAAAGCCCCAGATTTCCAATTAAATTTCAAATGTGCTTTTCAAGCGCTCGAGGCAAAGGGTTCTGAAGAGGTAATAAAACCAGGCTCCTTAATTGTTATTTTAATCAGCATCTTTGCTAGTTGTGGCCTAACTCTGTAAAGATTTATTTATAGTTTTGGTCAGTTTTAACAAAAGCTGTGGCAAAGCACGTGGGAATTCCTGCAACATGAGGAGGAATATTAAAACTTTGGGAAATAAAATTCCAGCCATTTTTTAAACCTTGAAAACACAGCAAGTGGTCTCCTTTTCCCATGGAAAGGAGTCCAGTCTTCCCAGTTTCCCCTCCACAACAAGGGACCAGTTGTGAGCTGAGTGGGAAACCATCCATCCATCCATCCATCCATCCATCCATCCATCCATCCATCCATCCATCCATCCAAGGATTGGAGAGAAAAGACCTGGATGGTTCCTCTGCCCCAGTTTCTGCATCTGAGGCTTCCTTTCCTAATCCCACCTCCTGCCCTAAGCTCCATCTGCAGCAAATTCAGGAATATTTAAGGTTTGGGACTCAGGAATATCCCAAGAGAATTCCCTGGAAGCACCTCCTGGGCACTGCAGTTGCCACAAGGAGGTGATTGGAGCAGGAACAAAGTGTGGCTGAGCACAGCAGGGGGTTATTCACAGCCCTTAATTAGAAAATGAATTAAAAATCACACATTGCCATGAGCAGGGGAGGGAGGAATCCAGCTCTGGGCATTGCCATTTGGAGCACCTGAGAAGTATTTGGGATAAAGTTAACAATCTGATCTTTAAATTGTTTCGGATCTCCAGCCCACCTCACTGCAGACACCTGAAAATGCCTAAAATATTAACAGAAATAATAGAAATAATTCTCTGCTCCCCAAATCTGAAATTTTAAGGACTAGAAATCCCCAGATTTCAAATTTTAAGAACCAGAACCCCCCAAATTTCAAATTTTAAGAACAAGAACCCCCCAAATTTCAAATTTTAAGAATAGAATCCCCCAAATTTCAAATTTTAAGAACTGGAACCCCCCCATTTCAAATTTTAAGAACCAGAACCCCCAAATTTCAAATTTTAAGAACCAGAACGCCCCAGATTTCAAATTTGAAGAACCAGAACCCCCCAAATTTGGAATTGTACCCCCAAATTTCAAGTATTAAGAACTAGAAACTCCCAAAATTGACATTAAAAGAACCAGAAACCCCCAAGTTTCAATTTCTAAGACCCAGAAACAAATCCCTTCTCTCCCAAATCTTAAGAACCACAAGGAAGGAGGGACTTTTGTCTCTTACAATTTGCTTTCCTCCATTAGAAACTCCAACCACCACAACCAAACCCCTCCTCTCCCAACCCCTTAACCTCGGGATCCCAACTCCACCCCCAACCCCCGGCCATGGAAGGGGGGAGTCCCAAACTCCAAATCCAGGGATTTTTGGCAAAGCTCCGACCTGCAGGAACCTCGTGACGTCGGTGATGACGTTCCTGAAGACGTACTCGTCCTTCTGGCAGTCGAACCAGCCCAGCTTGGTGATCCTGGCGTAGAGCTGGATCAGCGCCTGCGTCACGAACGTCGCCAGCTTCGGCCTCGTGGCCAGGTAGTTGAGCACATAATTCCCTGGAAAACACGGTGGGATGTGGAATCTGGGCATGTGGAATGGAGGGGAGGAGGTCTTTTAAGGAAATAAGGGGTTAGAGGTAGAGGTTGGGTCTTTATTTGGGACTTTAACACCTGGGAAGGGGTTGGAGACAGGGGGATTCCCATTCCTTGAGCCTGAGTTGTTTGTACCATCAAGTGACAAAAATCATGGAATTAGTTATAGGTCAAGGTAGGAAAAGCTCTCTAAGATCATCCAGTCCAACCAGGACACCACAAACCATTCCCCTCCAAGTGTCACACCCAGGCAATTCGAGGGATGTGGATTCCACCACTCCATCCAAGGCTGGAAAACCCTTCCCAAGACAAATATGGCACATGGAGTGGAGGTGGGAAGGTGTTTGAAGGAGATAGAGGGTTAGAGACAGAGGTTGACTCTTTATTTGGGACTTTAACACCTGGGAAGGGGTTGGAGACAGGGGGCATTCCCACCTTTCGAGCCTGAGTTGTTGGTACCATCAGGTCCCAAAAATCATGGAATTAATTACAGGTTAGAGTTGGAAAAGCCCGCTGAGATCATCAGCCCAGGCCACCACAAATCATGGCCCTTCAAGTGTCACATCCAGGCAATTCCACCACCACTCCATCCAAGGCTGGCCAACCTTCCACAACCCAAATATTTCCAGACTTGTCCTTTTGTAAAAAGCAAAGCAGGATGAGGAATTCCACCTCCTTCCTTGGAGGAAAGGATTCATCCACTTTTCCCAAAGAAAGAGTGGGGAGAGATTTAAATCCTCCAAATGAATCTTTCAGGGACCCAGAGAGGACTTTCAGTTCTGAACACTCATCCTCAGAAAGGACAATTTTACATTCCAAAGGAAATTTATCAAATTCAAGTGGTTTATTCACAAGACCACAGAGTTGCCACCCCCTTTTATCTGGAAAAATTCAGGATATTCAGCCTTGAACTCTGTTAGTTCCCGAGAAAGGTGAGGACACCACACAAAACAAATGTTCCCTTGCCTTTCTGAGCACCCCAAACCTCAGGATGCCCAAACTGGAATGCCCAGGAGTTTGCAGGAAACCTCCCAACCACGGATCAAAGCCCAGACGACAAATATTCCCACGAATTTGGGGAGAAAGATTCCATACTTACGGATATCTATTCGCTGCTCCAGTGGCAGGGGGTTGTTTGTGCGTGACACCAGTTTGGTAAGGCAGGTGGCTGCCAGTAACTGGGAGTAGGATGACTGGGAAGAGGGAAAACAAACCCAAAAGAGAATTTTACGGCAGAATTCAGAGCAGGAATGGATTTGCAGTTAATTCCTCGGTGAATATTTGAGTTTCAAGTGTTAATGTAATTGGTAGGTCTAAATATTCTACATAGAATTATTATTTCTTCATCATCATTAATAGTTATATATATATATTTATGTTTTTACAGACAATAAAGTAAAACAAATTAGACTTGGAGAAGGAAAAGAAAATTATCTATTCCAATATTCCCAAGGCCAGTGGGCACAAAGGGAATCAGACCCCAGAATGAACAAAAAAAACCCTCTGGGAAGGGTTGGAGAGACAATGGATGAATGAAACCTGGCTTTAAGGCCTTTCCTGAAAAATATTTATTTGTCCTGAGGTAAACCAGCTCCCAATTCCCACTTGGAAAAGCTTCAAATCAGTTTGTTTGGAATTCACTGGGTTTCAAATTTAATAAGAAGTGAAGCTTTTGGGAGAGTTTGCTGAGCCTTTAATGTCCATCTCCTTTTCCTCCTCCTCCAGGAGGACTTTTCCCAAGAGTTTCTGATTTCCAAGTCCCTGAGCAAGGCTCTAATCTGACAGTAGGAAGGCTGGATGCACATCCTGCCAAAGGATCATGTGGCAAAGCCTTTTGGAACACGATTTGTGCTGATCCCAAGTGAAAACCAAACGGCCACTTAACACGGAGACAGCTCCGGGAGCCGGGCGGGATTTACTGCCAGCACAATTCCCACCCTTTCTGCCCCACTAATTCCAGAGCACATGACCCAGGTTTGATCTTCCCCCGTTTGAAACTGCTGGGTTATTAAGACAACACTCCAGCAGGGGCAGATTTCCAAGGCAACATTCCAGAAGGAGCATGGCCAGGTTTATCCCCTCAAACCTCCCTGGGCACACTGTTTTCCCTATGGAGAAGGCAGTGCTTCATTCCCACGGGCTGGCATTTCAACTTAAAGCCTGGCAAGCCTGGGTGAGACCCTGTGGAAACACACAGGGCATTCAACTGGCACCAATACAGCAGCCAAACCAGCTTTTTGTGGCACTGGCTGCTCCCAAATTGAGACCCAGGAGCGCGGGTACGGAATATCAACACACGCCCCAACCCTTGGTGCCGTTTCCCTTGTGGATGCCCCCATGGCAAGGCAGATTTTGGGCAATATCCTGGTTTTCACATACACTCCCTCTCTCGAGGAGCAGCTGGCACTTGCTCAGGCAGTCAGGGCTGTTGGTGAACTCCACCAGGGCTTTCTCGGCCTGCAGCCGCGTCGCCGTGTCCGTGGTCTCATAGAGCTGCTTGCACAGGTTCTCTAGCTGGGCCAGGCTCTGCAAAACAGGGACACACCCAGGTTAGCCACAGGAGCAGGCACAGGGCAGTCCTGCAGCCCTTCAGCCCAGGGGGATGTGTTTATACACAAATATGTTTCACTCTGATGATGGCAAAGGAATGAAACGCTCAGCACAAAGTTTGTCCTTCCACTGAACTTCTTAAATTCCCTGCACAGAAATTTTCCAGCCACTTTTTACACCTGACAAAGTACCACCTGGCCTCCCTATTTTCAGCTTTTCCATGGAATCACAGACTGGTCTGGGTTGGAAAGGACCTTAAAGCTCATTCAGTCCCACCCTTGCCCTGGGCAGGAACACCTTCCACTAGCCCAGGTTGCTCCAACCTGGCCTTGGACACTTCCAGGGATGGAGAAGCCACAGCTTCTCTGGGAAATCCACTCCAGGGCCTTCCCACCCTCCCAGGGAAGAATCTCTTCCCAATATCACATCTAACCCTGCCCTCTGGCAGTGAGAAGCCATTCCCCTTGTCCTGTCCCTCCATCCCTTGTCCAAAGTTCCTCTCCAGCAATTCAAGCACTGGAAAGGGCTCTGAGGTCTCCCTGGAGCCTTCTCTTCTCCACATGAACACCCCCAGCAATCCCAGCCTGGCTCCAGAGGGGAGGTTCTCCAGTCCCTGACAACTTTGTGGCCTCCTCTGGGCTCTCTCCAGCTGTTCCATGTCCTTCTGGTGCTGGGAGCACCACACCTGGACACAGTGACCCAGGAGGGGTCTCATGAGGTGACAGTCCCAATCCACCCTCCTCACACACTCACTTCCCATTCTCTTTGCACGGCATCGTGAGGGACTTCATGGAATGCTCTAGGTTGGAAGGGACCTTAAACCTCATCTCATTCCAGCACACCTTCCACTAGAGCTCAGCACACCAGGGTGGTGGGAGGAGCTCACCTTAAACCCTCTCCATTGCTCATCCCAAATCCCCATGGTGGGAACAGCCCAAGGACGGGTCGGTGCCTTTGGAGCAATGTCTGAACCACTCGAAGGGAAATAAAACCACCAGGCAGATTCTGTGTGCTCAGACAACTGGAAAAGATGTGCCCTGAGCTGTGATCCAGGCAGATGGTTTCCCCCAGTGAAATCTGAGGTGTCCTACTTAAAAAGTGCCTTTGCAGACGGATATAAATATTCCCTCAGGTTCTTACTGCTGGATTAATAACCAGGTGTTTTCACCTGCACACACTCGAGGCTTCCAGGGGTAAGGCACGACAAGCACACCATCATTCTGTGCTCTTCTAAAAAGAAGGATAACGGTGATTGTCTTGTTTATTTTGGGAGGAGAGGCTGTTATGCAAATGCAAGTCCTGGCTGGGATGATCTGTGCTCCCATCAGGGCACAGCCGAGCGCTCTCCGACACAGCACAGCAATTCCAGGCCAGAAACACACCAAGGCTGCCATTTCTGCTGCCACAATCATCACCAGATAGAAAGAAACACAGAGAGAGACCCTCTGTAACAATTCTCTTACTTTGGACAAAATTCCAGAGCTTTGATTCTTTTTTTATTTTTATTTTTTTTAAACCCTGCACAGAAGAATGCCCAACATCTCAGATGAGTAAAAACCTGGAAGCACAAACTATTTAAACCACCTGAACTCCAGTTCAGCTTTTGTCATCTCCTGCTGTTCCCATCACAAATCCACTTGCAGTTATTTAAAATCACTTGGCAAAGTCTCCCTCCAGGAAGGTGTTCACATGTATCACCTTCACTTGGAGCAACCTGGTCCCATGGAAGGTGGTGGCAGGGGTGGAATGGGATGGACTTTAAGGTCCCTTCCAACCCAAATCATTCCATGGTTCTGTGATTCATCCCAAGGACAAAACACCTTCTAAAATCCTTCTAACCATTTATCAGTTTGAGAAACTACCACAGCCCTTCCATCCCTGTGTGCAGAATGAGGGAATCACTCAGGTTGGAAAAGCCCTCCCAGCCCACAGAGCCCCCCCTGCGCCCGATGCCCACCTTGTCCTCCAACCCAGAGCTCTGAGTGCCACATCCAGTCCTGCCTTGGGCACCTCCAGGGATGGGCACTCCAAACCTCCCTGGGCAGCCCCTTCCAATGTCTGACCACCCTTTCCATGAGGAAATTCCTCCTGATGTCCAACCTGACCCTTCCCTGTCCCACCCTGAGGCCATTCCCTCTCCTCCTGTCCCTGTCCCCTGGGAGCAGAGCCCAATTCCCACCCAGCTCCCCCCTCCTGGCAGGGACTTGCAGAGCCAGAAGGTCCTCCCCGAGCCTCCTTTTCTCCAGGCTGAGCCCCCCCAGCTCCCTCAGCCCCTTCCCCAGCTCCATTCCCTTCCCTGGGAAGCAGCTCCACCACCTTGGTAGGACAACGAGGAATCATAGCCCACGAACTACTAAAATTCTGTTTAAAAAAGGTTTTTTTAACATTTTCCCACCCCTGTGCCCGAATTCCTGGAGAAGCCCAGGGGGGAAGGGGCTTCCCTGCAGCCCGTTCTGTTCCCACCTCCAAACGCCAATTGCCTGCGACTCTTGTGCCTCGGTGGCTGCTTTTGTGTGACACTGGCTGTGACAAAACCCCCTTGTTTGTGCCAGTGCCTGCTCCGTGCCAGCCTTCCTGCAGATCCCAGTTAACTCCCTCGGAGCCAGAGGCAGCACAGGACAACAGGAGTCAAACAAAACAGCTCCCCAAATCCACCACAACCAACAGGACAACCTGTGTGCCATCCAGAGAGATGGATAAATGACACCAAAGCAGGGAATTCCTGAAAAAATCACGTGTGTGGAAAAGCCAAATTATCCAGGAATGTGAATCCAGCAACCCAACAGGGAATAAAAGCGCTCTCTCCTCCCACTGGATTAATCCAACCAGGATTTAAACATGTTTTTAATGTCTCTGACTGAGCAGTGTCAGCTGTCCCTGGGTCTCTGTCCAGGCAATCCTTGGTCCTTTTCCTCCCAGGATCCCTGGACATGGAGCTGCAGAGAGGGATGGGGAGTATTTAAGGACACATGGAAAAGCACCAAAGCCTACGAGGGCAACTCTGAGGGAAAGCTAAAATCCAAACTTGGGAGTTTTCATCCAGTATTTCAAGCTTGTAAATGGCAATTTTATTTTTCAACTTAATCTGCTCCAATATCCAAAAACCCCCTTTCAGATTCCTGAGAGCTGTAATCCAACCAAATAAATTTCTCTGATGGGAATCCCACATAATTTTTAGGAATGTGTCACCAATAAATGTCTTCCTTTTGTGCCTTAATTATTAAGCAGAGCAGTTGAGCTGCCTCTATCCTGCATTCCAGGGGCTCAACATGAAATTTTCAGGACTTTATAATACTGGTAGTAACAACCAGGCTGGGTTTATTCCAAGCTGGAAAGGCAGGGATGGCCTGGAGAAAGGAGCAGCCAGCCCTTGGGGATTATTGCCCTGCACACACCGGGCAGCACCTTCTCCTTCAGCCAGATAAAAAGGGCCATTCAGCAGGATGATTATGCTGGGCTGGAGCTCTGGGGGCTCCAGATAAGGGGCAAAGCATGAGACAGCAGGGCCTGGCACAGGGACACTCCAGATCCTGCTGGCACCACAGGCCTGGGCTGGCACGGGATGGGAACAGGGATGTGCCCGCAGAGCCAAGAGGAAAACCAGCACTGGATGGAATTCCAACTAACCTGAACTTGTGTTAGGGAATCGTGGAATGGTTTGGGGGGGAAGGGACCTTAAAGCCCATCCAGTTCCATGCCTTGCCATGGGAAGGGACACCTTCCACCAAACCAGGTTGCTCCAACCTGGCCTTGGACACTTCCAGGGATGGGGCATTCTGTGGGAAATCCATTCCACCCTCCCAGGGAGGAATTCCTTCCCAATATCCCATCTAACCCTGCTCTCCTTCATCTTACAGTGGTGGGAACAGACCAGCATCTGTTATTCCTTTCCCTCAGACACTTTTATGTCTAAGGAATAACTACCATGGATCCAGGTTGGGAGGGCTGGGGGTGTTCACTTGGAGAAGAGAAGCTCCAAGGAGACCTCAGAGCCCCTTCCAGTGCCTGAAGGGGCTCCAGGAGAGCTGGAGAGGGACTTGGGACAAGGGATGGAGGGACAGGACAAGGGGAATGGCTTCTTGGTGCCAGAAGGCAGGGCTAGATGGGATATAGGGAAGGAATTCCTTTGGTGAAGAAGGTGAGGAGTCTCCTGGCAGATGCCAGAGCCAAGGGAGGAAAACTCCAATGTGAGACACAAAACCACCCTGAGATGATGGTTCAGGAGAAAACAAAACCTTTCCAAATTCCCCCAAAACTCTGGAGGCACCTCTGATTGTGTGGAAGAGAAAAGCTACTCCAAGTCACATCCAGAAACAGCCAAACAACCCCAACAGGGCAAAGCAGCTCCAGCTCCTGGGTCAAACTGCTGTCAGCATAGTGGTCAAACTGGTGCCAGCCCCAAGCATTATCAAGGGCCAGAGGAGACACAACAGAACGAGCATTTTCCAGCCCAGTGTCCTTGGACTGTAATTCCTGTAATCTCTGTGTTCACAAACACTGAACTGGTGATTCCAGGGCACAGTTTTCCAACAGGAATTCGACCCAAACACCAGGATGATGCAGCAACAACACCCCTGCCCAGTGGGAATAAACAGGCAGAAATTAAGTCAGAACGACAGGATGTGGAATGAGCCACGTAAAAGTTGTGCTCAAAGATGAGATATTTGGGGAAATGTCACTGCAGGACACAGAAAAATCCTTGGCATCACCTTAAAATCCCTGAACAGATGGAACAAAAACAATAGGAATTATATAAAAATCAGAAAAGTGCCTGCTCCCAACCCTGCTTGCCCTTCCTGCAGCCTGGCTAGACAGATTCATACAGGTTATATTTTCTTTCTGACCTGGTAAAGTGGGAGAGAAATCTTCAGATCATTCCCATTTGGGAAAGAAAAGAGGGGAAAAAATGTGATTTTACAGAATTCAACCAGAATCCCAAAGTTCCTCAGTACAAGAAATCAAGTGATGGGACTATTCAAGCTCGTGCTGGGCTGAAACAGGGTGGGAAGGGCCTGACCTGGCTGAGACTTTGGGGTTTGATTTCCTTGTTCTGGTTTTACTGATCAACAACCAAATCCTGGAATGATTTGGATGGGAAAGGACCTTCAAATCTTCCAATTCCACCCCCTGCCATGGGCAGGGACACCTTCCACTAGCCCAGGTTGCTCCAAGCCCCATCCAACCTGGTCTTGGACACTTCCAGGGATGGAGCAGCCACAGCTCCTCTGGGAATTCCATCCCAGCCCCTCCCCATACCCACAGGAAGGAATTCCTTCCCAATATCCCACCCAACCCTCCTCTCTGGCAGGTGAAAGAGTAACTGTAAACTTTATTTCACATGTTCAGCCCACAGTTCCACTCTAAAGCACCAAATGCTGAGAGCAGACCCCACATTATAAACACAGTTTGAACAGTCTCAAACGAGGCAAAAGATCCTAAAAGATGAAATGTGCTAAAAGTCCAAGTTTTAACTCTTGAGGTGAGGTTGGTTTTCTTGTCCCAGGTCAGCCCAAAATTTAACCAGTGCTCCTGTTCCAGGTCCTGCACCTTGACCCCAGAGGTACCTGGGGTTGGGATGTCCTGGCATCACCACAACCCCAAAATCACAGCCCCTGTAGATACCAGGAGAACACACTGCACCACGTTACAACTGCCCAACTACACCCAAACCCATCCAAATTGCCAAAAAGCTGCTAAAAACCACTCACTGTTCCCAGCACTTGGCAGTGACACGTTGCTTTTTTCAAGCCTGGAGACCTCTGGATCTCCAGAGCAGGAAGAGGAGGATCAGAGTATCAAGGCACATGGATAATTGAGATTTTATAGCAGCCAATATTCCAAGTGTGGCACCCCAGAGCAGGAAGGTGCTCCTGACAACTCCAGGGCAAGGATAAACTTCACCTCTTGTCCTTCATAAACATGTCAAGGTGCTGCTGAGGTATTTTCTCCCCCAACTGTACCTCTGGAATTTGGGGGAATCCACTAACAACATATTATATTAAAAATAAAAACAACCATTGTGAATATCACCATTGGTAAGGGACAGATCTCATGGTCAGCTCTGACTTTGGAGGTGTGAGAAGCATTTAATGGAAACTCTTCCCTCCAAAAAGGTCCAAGCCCTAATTCCCTGCAAAATCCAGTGCAGGAAGACCCCAAATCGAGCCAGAAAGGCCCCACAAGCTGCTAATTGCCCTGTCTAATTAAGGCTGTGAGCAACACCTCTGTGTTCAAAGGGGCTCATTTGAGAGGTTACACCAACCTGGAAACCCCAAACTAATGTGAGCCCTCCAGACTCCCAAATCACCCCCCAAAACAGGGAGAACAAGGCATTACTAACAGGGATAAAGCTCTGAGCTGCAGCATTCCCTTAAAATGATTAAAATTAACAAATCCTCCTTAATTATATCAGTGGTGGGTACTTGAGAGAGCAGAGCTGGGCCACAGGAGCAGGAGGTGCCACCAGCACTGGGTGTTGGACACCCCACCTGTGACCTTTGGGACCTCCAAAGACCCCTTTGGGACCCCTAAAATTCCCTCCAGGACTTCCCAAGTCCCCAACACCTCCAAAGTTCCTTCCAGGACTTCCAAAATTCCACCTGAGACCTCCAAAGTCCCTTCCAGGATCTCCAGTGTCCTCTCTGAGACCTCCAAAGTCCTTTCCAGGACTTTCAAGGTTCCCTTTGGGACCTCTGAAGTTCCCTCCAGGATTTCCAAAGTCCCTTCCAGGACCTCCAAAGTCCTCTCTGAGACCTCCAAAGGTCCCTCCAGGACCTCCAAAGTCCCCTCCAGGTTCTGGCTGAGGGGACCAGGAATAAAACCTCTCCCTGTGGAGCCCTTGGAGCTCAGAAATTGCTTTTAACCCATCAAAGTTTGACTGCTGAGATGGTGAGATCCTGATGGTGCCTCCTTATCCCTCCAGCTTCCAGCTGAAATCCAACATCCCCCGCTGGTTTTCCACGATTTTGGGGCTGAGTAACCAAACTACAAAGTTTTAAAAGTCACATCACTTAAATAATTAAATAAAAAAGGGGCTCATTTGCAAAAGAAATGCTGCCAGCTCTATTTTTAGCCAAACCAGTGTTTCCACCTCCTCAGGTCCACAACATTCCCTTGGGCTATTCTGAGAGAAACCCAAGTCCTTAATAAGTTTTTCAGGGACAGAGGGAAGGGAAAAGCTGGAGCTGAAAGAAATAAGAAAAGGAATTTGAAGTCATTTGCAAGTCAGACAGCACCAGGACTCTCTCACCAAGGTACCAAGTGGGAATCACGAATCCTGGTCTCCAGGGTTTCCTCTGGAGTGAGATGAATATTATGGATTCCCAGAGTTAGGGTTTGAGCCAAAACAGGATCTTTTGGAATTCAGAAACACGCAAGAAATGAAAAATTGGGGATGGGGAAGGAGCTGCCTTAGGAAAGGGTCTGGGAACAGCAATTGTGTCACCTCAACACGTGGGAACAGCATAAAGGAGATTCCAACACCAGGGAGGGAAAGGATGGAAAACTCAGGGATTGGAAATACCCAGCCCTGGGCCTAAAATCACAGTGTGGAAGCAAAAAAAATGGGACTAAATTCCTTTTTAAGATGCCAGATTCCCTATTTCTCTATCACAGGCAGCCACCTCAGCACCTGTCTGAGAATCAGGGAATTAAGGCTGGAAAAGACATCCAGGATCAAGTCCAATCATTCCCTCAGCAGTGTCACTTCCACATGGATTTTAAATCCCTCCAGGACATCCTGTTACCTCTCCCTATCCCAAATTTCCTTCATTTCAACTTTCCAGGACATTCTGTTACCTCTCATCCCAAATTCTTTCCAACTGGAGCCGAGCCGAGCACAGGCAATAAAAAACCAGAGAAGTGACAATATCTAATCACTCCAAAGATTTTTCAAATCCAAATAAAACATCCAACACAATCACAAAATCCATCATCATCCCACCACAAGCCTTCTCCCACAGGAATATCCACACTAAGTGCATCCCACTTTAGGGCAGCAGCATGAAAAGCACTGAAAGAAGTGGAAGAAAAGGCAAAGATGGGAGAAATCTCTTTTCAAAGGGAAAAAAAAATCAGGGAATAGGATTCATTTTTGCCCCCAAAGTGATGACACTTCCCTGCCTTCTTCCATCCCTGCTCCGAGAAGGTCCCACTGATGTTTAGAAGACTTGGAAAAGCCCAAAATATTCATTCCAAACAAGGTCAAAAGAGCTTTTCTCACTGGAAAAGTTGGTGCAGGACAATTTGCTCGAAGGGTTTCTTTGCAGCCACACAGATCATCTGATTCCTCCTGCTCCTGTGTCCCTGTCACTGCAGCCTTTGTTCCCAGCCAGTCCCCCCTTGGAGAGGAAAACACCACAGCCAGCTCCAGGCACACAATTCCCACCACAAACTGGGGGGATCACTCACAATTCCCATCATTCCGAATTGGTTTTAAGATGAAAATGGGATATCCTCATTCATTACGGCCTTGAAAGTTTGTCTTTATCCCTTCTGCTGCTCCACATGGAAAAGGAAAGGACTTCAGGTGGGATGCAGCTCAGAAAAATGGGATTTGGCTTCACCATACCAGGGCAAATCCATAAAAATGGGATTGGGGCTTCATCACACCAGGGCAAATCCATAAAAACAGGATTGGGCTTCATCACGCCAGGTCAAATCCATAAAAACAGGATTGGGCTTCATCACGCCAGGGCAAATCCACAAAATATGGTTTTAGGCTTTACCAGAACCAGGTAAAATCCACAAAAAAATGGGTTTGGGCTTCACCACAGTAGCTAAAAGCCATAAAAAATATTTTGGGGCTTCATCACATCAGGTAAAAATCCCTATAAAATGGTTTAGGGCTTCATCACATCAGATACAAATCCATAAAAAGTGGTTTTGGGCTTCTTCACACCAGGTCAAATCCATTAAATGTGGGTTTTGGCTTCACCACACCAGGTCAAATCCATAAAAAATGGGTACAAATGCTTAAAAACCAATTCTGGGCTTCACCTCACTGGGTAAAATCCCTAAAAAAATATCTTTGGGCTCCACCAAATTCGGTACAACTCCAGAAGTTCCAAACTCCCTCCTTTTCTCACAGCACTGGGAACAGCCCAGCATTTTTTATTCCCTTCCCTCAAACATTTCATGTCTAAGGAGTATCAATTATAGAGCCAGGCTGGGATTGCTGGGAGGTTCATCTGGAGAAGGGAAGGATCCAGGGAGATCTCAGAGCCCCTTCCAGTGCCTGAAGGGACTCCAGGAGAGCTGGAGAGGGACTTGGGATAAGGGATGGAGGGACAGGACACAGGGAATGGCCTCAAACTGCCAGAGGAAAGGGTTAGGTGGGATATTGGGAAGAGATTCTTCCCTGGGAGGGTGGGGAGGGGCTGGGATGGAATTCCAGAGAAGCTGTGGCTGCCCCATCCCTGGGAGTGTCCAAGGCCAGGCTGGAGTGACATGATCTAAGGGAAGGTGTCCCTGCCCACAGCAGGGAATTCCTTCCCAAAATCCAGTCTAAATCTCCTCCCAGTCAGTTTGAATCCCTTCCCCCTTGTCCTGCCCCTCCAACAGACAACCAAACCCCCCCAAATCCCACCCAGCTCCAGCCCCAGCCCAATTTCTAGCTCCATTTATCCTGTCCAGGAGCTCCTGGAGCTGCAGGTGCTTTAAATGCATTTACAACCCCCTTTTCCTCCCATGGAACGTCTCCCAAAGTCCTGCTGTTAAACTTTAACCTCGTTGGACTCGGGAATTCCAACCCTGTTCCTGCAAACTCAAACTTCCACTTGCTCAATCCAATATTTAACACGGAAAACCAGGATTTCAAGCAGTTTAATGTCAAACCACAGGCTCCCATCTATGTTTTAAAGGCACAGCTCCACCAAATTCAGGTTTATTTCTTTCCTCAGAAAAGCTGTGTTTAATAATGCAGCAATTCCTCTTCCATTTCCCCTGGGATCACCCAGGAAACATTTCCCAACACCCCTCCAGGTTCTCTCCTGAGTTAATAAACTGCTCACCCTTGTGGTTCACAGGGGGAGCAAGAGCACGAAGATATTTATTTAAAAAGTTGCAGAGATAATAAATAACTCCCAGTCATTACAGTTCATCCAGGTTTTTGGCCACTATGCAAATCCAGCGCCAGCTCAACCAAAATATTATGCAAAAACACCCCCAGCTGCACCTATTTTTACTTTTTTCTGGCCCTGACAGTGACAGCAGTAGCTCCTCAGAGTTTCTGGGTCCCTTTAAGAGGGTTTTGGGGCCCTTTCAGAGGATCTTTGGTCTCTTCACAGGGGTTTGGGTCCCTTCAGAGTGTTCTGGGTCCCTTCAGAGGGGGTTTTGGTCCCTCCCCACCAGCCTGGGAGCCACTGCCAGCACTGAATCCCCTCCAGGCTCCAGCACCACGAACTTGTCCACTCTGGGTTTCGCTTTTAGCACCCACTAAAACACTTCCCCAGCACTCCCAAGTCTCTCCAGGGCTGGAAACAAACCAAACATGACCAGGAATCCCAAGGATCCCAATCCCAGCACTGGGATGATCCCCCAAAGACACCAGGAGAGGGGCACAGGGCCGGGATGAGGGGAGCTGGTGGTCGCTTTCCAGGGGGAAAAGCAGGATCCGAGTGTCTTTTTCCCAAATATTTCCCTACCGGGAATGCTGCGAACACTCACAGTGCCAGCTGCGAGAGACGGGGAGGCAAAGGGATCCGGGGTGGGGGGAGAAGGTGGGGATGGG
>WBMV01008167.1:4104-36260 GCA_013396655.1 Campylorhamphus procurvoides
CCAGAGCTGGCACAGCCCCGGGGCCATTGGCCTCCTGCACACCTGGGCACACCTGGGCTCGGGTCCAGCTGCAGTCACAGCACCCCCAGGGCCTTTCCCAACTTTCCAGCCCCTCTGCCCCAGGCTGGATGTTCCAGGGGTTGCCTGTGACCAGCATTTCTCTCTCTGTGTGACCAGTTTCTCTTCACTGTGTTTATTTAAGTACCATGGGTGACAGGTCAGTTTGTATCTGGGCTGTCCAGGTCAATGGTTGGTGTATTCTCAGAGTGAAGCTGTGGCTGTTCCCATGTCCAGTACAAAGAGTGTCCCTGTGTGGACACTCCAGCCCTCATTCAGTGTGTGCCTTTCATTCCCAGTGTGTGTTATGGTGCTGCTCGGCCACTGCAGCACCTGGGAATTGCTGTCACTCCAGGGATGTCCCATGGAACACAAGTTGGTCTTCCCTGGGGTGGAGAGTGGGAAGGGCTGTTGATTTAATCTGAAGTATTTCTTAAAGGGAGGTGAAAGCTTTGATGTAGAGATGGGGTTGTTTTGGGGTCGTGGTTACAACAAAACACATGCCAAACTACTCCCAACACAGCCAGTCCTGGTTAAGGGGTTGTTGGTTTGGGTTGAAATTTTAAGCCTCTCCTGTTTGCACTGATCAGCAATATCAGCTGATTAGTGTAGATATCTTGTAAACATCTGTTTTGATGGTCTTTGTCCTGTCCCCTCCAACAGTGCTGGGGTTGCCACCAGTACCAAAGTCATCACCTGTCCCTGTGGGTCTTGTCTGAGGTCCAGCAGCTCCCAGCCCTCTCCTGCAAAACCATAATATAAAAGAGATGAACCACAGGATTGTTGAGGTTGGAAAAGCCCTTCAAGACCACTGAGCCCAACCAAGGTGTAAAATGAGGAAATATCTTCTGATGATCCTGTTTTCTGGAAACTGGAAAACAGAATCATCAGGAGTTGGAAGGAGATGATCTTTAAGGTCCCTCCTGACCCAAACCATTCCATGATTAATGTTTTTTGTTAACAAGAGCCAACCAGGCTACTTCATCCCCTAAGGGGGTGTAATTTGAGCATCAGTGACCCCATCCCAAGGACTTGGCTCACCCTGCCTTGAGCTGACACTTCACACCATTCCCAGCTCAGCTCAGGTCATGAAGGTTTTCTGTACCCAGTGCTGGTTTGTCCCAGGGCTCCTCTTGGCTCAGCACACTGAGAAGGTGCTTCATAAACCCTCACTCTTCATTTTCAAATGCCTCTCAAATCCAGTGCTCTGGCAGACAGTAGTTTTTATTTATTTACACACAGTAACTAAAAATGGCTCCAGTGAAAGATCTGATATGGGATTACAAGGGCAGAGGAGGGAGGAGAAGGTACTTGAGGTGTATCTAAGAGTCTCTTTAATCCTCATTCCTGATTGGTCTGGACCAGCCTGTGTGGCAGCAGGGAGCTCTTAGTGCAGCCAGAGGTGAGAACTGCTTTGTTGATCGAACGAGGCTGAGAGTTAATAGTAAATAAGTTTCTTGAAGAGCTTGAGGTGGGAGTGTTATCAGGAGGTGCAAATTAATCCCAGTCCTGGGGAGCCAAACAGGTTTTTGATGTTTGATGGGTTTCCCCTCTGCTGGTGGTTGCTCAACACAAGAAACTTTGATCCTAAGTTGGCAAAGAATTTTACACGGTTCTCTCCATCCATGCACATCTTCATCATTCCAGGGAAGGGAGCTGGGGAAGGGGCTGGAGCAGCAGGAGGGGCTGAGGGAGCTGGGGGGGCTGAGCCTGGAGAAAAGGAGGCTCAGGGGGGACCTTGTGACTCTGCAAGTCCCTGCCAGGACGGGGGAGCCGGGGGGGGTCGGGCTCTGCTCCCAGGGAACAGGGACAGGAGCAGAGGGAACGGGCTCAGGCTGGGCCAGGGCAGGGCCAGGGGGGACATGGGGAGGGATTTGCTGCTGGAAAGGGTGGTCAGGCCTTGGCAGGGGCTGCCCAGGGAGGGTTGGAGTGCCCAGGCCTGGAGGTGCCCAAGGCAGGACTGGCCGTGGCACTCAGAGCTCTGGACTGGGGGACAAGGTGGGCATCGGGCACAGGGTGGGCTCCCTGGGCTGGGAGGGCTTTCCCAGCCTTAACAATTCCATGATCTGTGATTCTAAGTCTCTAGATTGTCCTGCAAACTTTGTGCTACTATGGGCAGCTGTGGCTGCTCAGCTAGGAAAGTTGTTTTTCCAGATGAGCTTGTCTAGGCTGCATCCCTGCCCCATCCCTGGAAGTGTCCAAGGCCAGGTTGGATGGGATTTGGAGCAGCCTGGAATAGTGGAAGGTGTCCCTGCCTGTGGCAGAGCAGGGAATTGGATGAGCTTTCAGGTCCCTCCACCCCAAGCCATCCTGATTCCATGGTGATGCTGTTCCATAGCTGACTGTGAGGAACTATGAACTTCCTTTGCAAGACCAACAACACTCAGCCCTCTCCTGCCTTTTGACAGGTCTATTAGTATTTCCTTGCCCTTCTTGGCTGTGTTGAGGCTGGGGAGGGAAGACAAGCAGCTCCCACCCATTGCTGCAGTGTCCCAGGGTGGCTCTGGGCAGTAAGTGTGAGCAAGAAGCACAAAGAAGTGGCTCCTTTTGTTCCAGTGGCCGTGAAATGAGAGTTTGTGGCCCTGTGGGAAAGGAAAAAAGTGAATAGAAAGGTAAAATGCCAGGGTTTGGTTTGGTCAGTGATCCAGTACTTGGGATCCTACAGGATCTCTGCTCCCGGGGAACAGTGATGGGACAAGAGGAAACAGCTTCAGGCTGTGCTAGGGGAGGTTCAGGTTGGATATTGGGAATAATTCCTTCCTGGAAAGGGCTGTCCAGCCCTGGCACAGCTGCCCAGGGCAGTGGTGGAGTCCCCATCACTGGAGGGACTGAAATCCCTGTGGATGTGGCACTTGGGGACATGGTCAGTGGTGGCCTTGGCAGTGCTGGGGCATGGTTGGACTCTGCGATCCTAAGGGTGTCTTCCAATCTTCCAAAATAATTCCAGGATTCTAGGAATGTCTCCTGTAAAGCACAGAGCCCCAGGAAAGCTGGTTGATCTTCCAGAGTGACCTTCTCAGAGCAGTCCAGCGTGATTTGCAGGAGGCCAAACTTGCCCTGCTGAGCTCAGCTCCTGGAAAGAGCCCTGTGGAAGGAAGATGTGGGGACAGGTTCCCTGGGAGAGGTGTATGGTGTATCCTGTGGGCAGGCAGGGATATGATCGGCAGAGCTTTTCTTCCTCTCTGCACTGGCTGATGAGATTCCCTGGCTTTAATTTGGGCTGTGGTGGTGCCTGATGAAAAATTAATGAACTGTGGTGTTGCTGCTCCGGGCGAGGGCGAGATGGGGCTTGTCAAGAGCACGTCCAGGCAGTGAAAGCCAGGAGAACACAGTGCCCAGGAAGAAAAGTGCTGGGCTGGGTTTGTGTGTGTGAGCAGTCCCAGTGCCCTCAGGTTTCCTGGGAAGGGACTCCCAGCACTGCTTCATTTCTCTCCTCATTTTGCTGCCTGCAGTGAAAAGGTGACACTGCAGATGGAAATGGAGATAAACTTAATTTCTTACCCTCCCAAGCTTTCACATTTAGCCCCTGGGCTAGTGGAAGGTGTCCCTGCCCATGGCAGGGGATGGAACTGGATGATCTTTAAGCTCCCTTCCCACCCAAGCTGTTTTATGATTCTCTGATTCTACAAAAGTCAGGCTTTAACATCACTTAACAAGAGATCCACCAGGATGGGGCCATCAGGTGGAGCTTCCAGAGCTGCAGATGCAGCAAAATGTGGGGGTTCTGTTCTCTGAGCAGGGAGATGCTGCAGCTCAAAAAGGGCCTTCAGAGCCCTTTCAGGGAGAGCAGGATCTGCATCCATGGGGATGGAGAAGGAGGGAAGGAGGTGCAGGAGCTCAGGAGAGGCCCTGGGTCCTGCACAACTGTTGGGCAGAGGAATTGAAAGTGTTCATTTCCTTCTGCAGGGTTTGCACTGTGGTTTGTTCCTGGTGGAAGCCCCAAGTCAGGACTGGGGCTCGATGTGTGGGCTCGGGTCAAAAGCTGATGACTAAGAAGGAAAGGAGGCATTTCCTGCCCATCCCCCTGCCCGGCACAAATAACTGCTTAAAATACCCAAATGACGTGTGGGAACTGGCATCTTCCTTAGCAGCCTCAGGCATCCCTCTGGCCACTATTTCAATTGTATTTTGGCATCTCTGTGCCCTTGGAAGGGAGGACAGGGCTGGACTGGGTTTGGGGTGGGAATGTGTTTGACACTGTAACAGAGGAACCATTTTCATGGACCATATTTATGGACTTTTAACCCTGAACTGTGTGCAGAGAGTTCCAAACTGCCCCAACAGTGTCAACCCCCCCATTCCCTTCAGCTCCTTCAGTCCTTTCAGCCAAACTGAGCAGTAGTTTCAGCCACAGGGTTTGGATTTTTTGGGAAGTGTTGTATCTGAGGTCCCTTGATGCTCCTGAAGCATTCCAGGCTGGGAAGGTGATGGTTGGGGAGCTACCCTGGTGCTGGGGAGCCTTTAATTCTCCACGAGGGACAGCACATTCAAAATGGAATTTGGGAATTCCACTGGAGTCCTTTAGCTGGTCTCTGGAGTCTCTTTGCTCCCTGTGTCCTTCAGGTGGGAGGGGGTCAGTTGTTCTTCCCTTGGAGAAGTCCAAGCCATTAAATGTAGGTTTTGGTGCAGTTGAATATTAATGTCAAAATGCAAATGAGTAACTTCCTCTCAATCTGCTTTCGTTTGCCAGGTCCTGGAGAAATATCCCAACACACCTATGAGCCATAAAGAGATCCTTCAAGTCATCCAGAAAGAAGGACTGAAGGAAATCAGGTGAGTTGAGTGCCCTTTCGTTCCAGCTCAGTGCAGTTTGCTGTTAACCCCCAGCTCCTCAGGATTTTGGGGACTGAAATGGTGCAGATTTGCCACGTGGGTCCCATTTGCAAACCTCAGGTCACCTGTGCTTTTCCCCAAGGGAGCTGGATGAGGGTCATCCCTGATTCCCAAAAAGAGCTGCAGCTCTTTTGTAGGATAACCCAGACCTGAGCAGGTACTTGGGGCACTGTAGAAAACCTGACAGTTTTTTGTTTCTTCTTTTAAAAAGGGAATTGACAGTTTAATTGAAACATTGAAATGACCAAAACTAAAACTCAGAGCCCCACCCAGGAAGTAACAAAGCAGCCTCAGCTCAAGATCCTTACATGGAGAATTTCCTGCCTGTTTTCCTTGGAATTCCCTGGAGGGGTGTGTGGTTCTGCCTTGGGCACCTTGCTGCTCCCCAGGAGGCTGCTTTGGGGTGCTGGGCAGGGGAGGGTTCCAGCTCAGTGGTTCCCTTCTGCTCCAGGACAGCTCCTGAACTGCTCCTGGCACAGCTGAATTCCAGAATCCTGGCTCACCTCTTTCCCAGACATGGAGAGGTGGGAAACAGCTTTCCCAGGGATGAGCAAGGGAACAGCAGCCCATATGAAGCACAAAGTGTTTCTTCTGTTTCCTAAGAGCCAAGGAAAGGAGAGGGGACATAAAGAGGGTTGGCTGTGCCTGTTTGTCTGTTCTGGTTGGAATCAGCCATCCTAAATTGGACTTAATGTTGTTCCCCACTGCAGTGTGCCAGTTTGATCCAGCAATCCCATCTTCAGGAATTGTGCTGTCGATAGCAGGATCCTCCCCTCGAGCTGTGATGGGCACCAGGCTGTTTGCTTTTGGAAAAGTGGGATTTATCCACCCCTGAGGAAACCAAACACCCTTGTTTTCCCCTTGGGGAGGTGACAGCAGTGGGGTGTAGTTCCTGCACCTTGCTCTGGGCCAGCACTGCACTGAGGCAGCTCAAAGCTGTGCCAGCCCTGGGGCAGCTGCAGTTCTGTGCTAAATACTCTTCATCCATCAAAGGCACGTTCACAAACAGCCTTGGGACCCTCTAGGGCTGGAAAAGCACTGGTTTGTACTGGTGACAGAGCACAAGGCCAGCAGACACTGAGCCTTGTGAACCTTCTGAGCAGTGCAGTGTTGTCTTGGGGCAGAGCCTCGACCAGGAGCTCAGCTGGGCCCTGAAGGATCCAATCTGTGGCTGCTCAGGCCACATTTTGGACCAAGCAGCCCAAAAACCAGCAGAACAAATGCAGCAGTGCCCATAACCTCCTTTTAGGGCTGGTCTGGGGGTTGAGCCTGAGCTGGCAGGGTTGTTTCCCTCTCTAAAGGAGCTGGTGCTGAGCACCAGGACAGCACAGACTGCTCAGCATCCTCAGTCCCAGAGGGGTTTGAGGGAGCAGCCAGGTGGGAAACTCAATTTCAGCTCTTCCCCTTTGCCACAGGCAGATACTGGATGGTGATCTTTCCCCTTAAATACTAAATTGATGTAATCAAGCTTTTTTTAGGTTAAAATCTAAAAGATTGTCCCATATTAAGCAATTAAATTGCAGTTAGAGCCAGTGTTTGTGGCTGGGTTGGGGTTCTGGTAAGTCATAGCCTGTCAAAAGGTGGGCTTAACACAAATCAACATTTATTAATGGAAAACTCCAGTTGGAGAAGGAGCAAAAGCTGTTGGGGAGCAGGTGGAGCTCTCCAGGTTGCAGGTGACAGCAGAACCCTGTCCTGGCTGCCCCAGTTGGGTGGAAGGTGTACAAGTCAAGAGTTTTCTGAGTTGTTTCTTAATTCAGTTTGCTTTTAATAAACCAAATTGCAGATTTCTTTGGCAGAAAAGTATTTTCTATAAAATTCCTCATCCTTAAGCTCTGCCAGCTTGGACTGCAGGGGGTGTGTGTTGGGTTTCTAACTCACCATCTACAGCCTCAATCCAGTTACATCAAACTTTTAAAAATCTCTTGATTTCTGGAGAGAAAGCAGTTTTAGAAGGGCCAGGTGATTTCCCCCCAGACGTGCTGGGGTGAGGCAGAGGGAATGGGAGCCTGAGTGGTGTCATTTTCCTGTTTGCCAGTCCATCTCCCTTCAGGGATCTCCTACCCTGGGGCAGGAGCTGCTCCTGGAGAAGCTCGAGGGGATGGAGGCAGAGTTGATGGGATTCAAGGCACTGGTACTGCTGTAGAGGTTTGGAATTGCAGGGAAGTGTGGGAAAAATCAGCAGCAATTGAGGGAACAGAGAAGAGACTTCTGCTAATGCAGGGCAATTTGGCTGATTTTTGGACAAGAGGGTATTTCTTCACATTTTTTTTGGTAGCAATACAGGAACCCAGGGTGATACTGGCTGGTTATCTCAGCTGTATTTAGGATTTTAGCACTCCAGTGCTTTTAATGGTGACATTTTTAAAGGTCAGCCCAGGGCCAGCACTGCGAGGAGTCGCTTTTGGAGTGCTCAGACATCCTTCTGCGTGACCTGTCATCCTGATTTTCTCAGTTTGCCTGTTCTGCCAGGCTGCCCTGACCTGCTGAGATCCCATCCCACCTGCAGGAATAACACCCTGTGCACGAACACCCCCTGGGTGGGCAGCGTGCCCAGAGCTGGCGCCAGGATTTGCCCAAGATCCCGGATTTGTGGCCTTATCTCTGGGGAAGCCTGGGCATGTTGGGGCACTGTGGAGGAGTTTGGGGGGGTGTGGGGTAACGGGGTTATCCCAGGAGCCAGCTGGGAGGGGTGGCATACATGGGATAGGTGGGCACTGAGAGTCAGCAACAGGGAATCACATTGGTTTGATGAGAAATAGCTTTTTTAACCCGGATTTTTAATTTGTCACTGGATTTCCTTCATCTCCTTGAGTGTGTTAAGATCGGTGAATATCTAATCAAAATGGGTATTTACAAAGATCTCTCTGTTGGCTTTTTCTCTTAATAGCCAGGAATGTTTGGTTTTCCTTGGATTTTACAGGGACACTGCACAGCACCATCCTGTGATGCCCTGGCCAAACACAGGGGCTGGTTTTGCCCAAACACTTAATTCAGCATGAAAATACATCTAAACACTAACCCCATTTCTGAAGGGAGAACAGATGTGGTGCTCTGGCCACTTTAAATATTCATAGAATTTCTGACACAAACCAAAACAGACTCTTAAACCACTTTTTGGGGAAAAAAAGATGTAGAAGCCCCATTTCCCTTTTCACTGCTGTGTTTGGACTGGAGAGGGAATCAGAGAGCCCAGAGTGGTTTGGGTGGGAAGGGACCTTAAAGCTCACAGAGTTCCCACCCCCTGCCATGGGCAGGGACACATCCCACTCCCCCAGGTCACTCCAAGCCCCATCCAACCTGGCCTTGGACACTTCCAGGGGTCCAGGGGCAGCCCCAGCTTCTCTGGGCACCCTGTCCCAGTGTGGGCTGGAACCGGGCCCTGAATCCAAAGGAGTATCCAAGGGTTTGTTTTCTACCCTAAGGGTGATAAAACAAGGTAAAGTTCTATAACTTCCACTTCTGGGCTGGACAAAGCCCTGAGATCTCTGATTATCTGCTCCTGGAGGTTGGACTGGTGCTCTCCAGAGGCTCCCCCCAGGCTGGATGACCCCAAATCCTGGGGCAGGGTGGCCTTTGGGCTCCAGTGCCCAAACTGATGTGGTGAGTCCCTGCAGGGCCTCCCTTTGTGGGCAGGGAGTTAAAAGGGCTGGTCCTGGAAGGGCCCTGGGGTGAGGTGTGACCTGGAGTTCACATCCCATGGGTCTGGTTTTGGTAGTGTTGGGTGTGTTTGGGGACAGGGACATCCATGAGGAACCCCCAGCCTGGGTTACCTCAGACCCCTCCAGTGAGCCAGATTTTTGTCATTGTTCTGGAAGAGGGGTCTTCTAAAATGTCCATAAAAACACTGCCAGCCTCTTAGGGCTGTTCTGTATAGGATTTCTGCCTCACAGCTGAGGTTCTGGGGCTCTTTGCTGATGATTTCCCAGTGGGAAACTGGGATTTATTGGAAGGATTTTAATTGCAAGACTCTTCAGGGTTTCTCCCAGAGTTCCTCAGAACTGGGGCTGGGAGCAGGGAGGATCAGAAATGCTGGTGCAAGGAGTTCTCCAGTCAGCTCAGAGTTGGGTTTGGCCTTTCCTGGAGAAGACAAACAGTTACCAGGTGACATTTATAGCTGAAGGCAGAACAGGGTGTTGTCTGAGGCCTCTGTGATGGATTTAATGAAATCCGTGTGGAAAGTCTCCAGTACAAAGTCCAGGTTGGAACTACCTTGGGATAAATGCCAGTCAGGTGGAGTCCCAGTGACAGTTCCAGGTTAATGCTTGACGAGGTCACTGGGTGAATGGGTGTCACCTCTGGGCACTCCTGACTATCCCCTTGTTCAGGGTGTTTGCTCTGAACCAGGCAGGGGCTTCTACCAGGACATTTCCTCAAGTGAGGAAAAGCTGGAGGTGCCACTTTCACCCCTTGGACACTCTCCTGGCACCACCAGCCACGTTGGGTTTTGGTTCTGGATCATGAACCTTAATCTGTGTTGGTGTCTGTGCTTCATGTGGAGCCTGGTTTGTTCCCTGCAGAGCACACAGGGAGCACCTGAAGTGTGGGCAGGACATTGGGGGGATTCTGCCCCTCTGTCCTT
Organism: Campylorhamphus procurvoides; assembly: GCA_013396655.1. Taxonomy (NCBI): domain Eukaryota; kingdom Metazoa; phylum Chordata; class Aves; order Passeriformes; family Dendrocolaptidae; genus Campylorhamphus; species Campylorhamphus procurvoides. The sequence goes on from WBMV01008167.1 coordinate 13,577, forward strand.
TTAGGTGAGACCCCACCTGCCCTTCCAGCCCTGGGAACAACAGCACAAGGACCTGGAGCTGCTGGAGAGTCCAGAGGAGGGACTGGAGATGCTGCAGGGCTGGAGCCCCTCTGCTCTGGAGCCAGGCTGGGAGAGCTGGGGGGTCACCTGGAGAAGGGAAGGATCCAGGGAGAGCTGAGAGCCCCTTGCAGGGCCTGAAGGGGCTCCAGGAGAGCTGGAGAGGGACTGGGGACAAGGGCCTGGTTTCTGTACCACTCCATGTCTGTGCAAAACATGGACATAAGTTGGTGGAGGCCATAAATAGTAAATATAGGGGGAAATGTTGGTTTGAAAAATAATAGTTCAATGAGAGCATTGCTAGAAAAAGGTTGGGTTGCTACCATTGGCAAGGAGGGTTAAATACATTTATTGTATATAGGAGAAACTCTCATGAGGTCACTCTTCCCATATCTCTCCTACAAAGCCATCAAATCCATAACTAACAGAATGTTCCCCTTCATTCATCCCAGCTCAGCCTGTGGTTGTGGCAGTTTGTGCTGGCTCCTCAAAATAAAATTACACAGGGGTTTTCCTCGTTTGAAGGAGTATATTCCCTGTGCCAGGAGGAATGTGGGGCACTGCAGGAGTCTGAGAGCTTGATTCCCTCCTGGAAAACTCTGGAGCTGAGGCCTCCAAACCCCTCAGGTTGGGGTTTCTCTTTGGTGTGAGCTGGCTTGTGGTTCTGTAGCAGAAACTCAGAGGCAGAACCCAAAAACATTGAAACTCTCTGTGCCCCCAAAGAAGGTACTTCCCTTTGATTTTTAAAATCAGGAGCTGCTGATTCCTGCCTTGTGCCTGCAGTGTGTGAACAGCCCTGAGCAGGTGTTGGATCTGGGGACACTGGGAAGGTGGGGCTGGTGCAGTGCTGGGACCCTGGAGGTGCTGCCTCCACCTCAAACCCCGTCTGAGACAGTCAGGGAATCCTGCAGGGGGTTTGTTCTTATCCAGGACTTGGCACTTTGGGGTCTCTGATGTTCCTGCAGTTGTCATTAGAGACCTTTAATTAAAGGTATAATTCAGTCCACCCTCAGTGTGTTCCTAAGAGCTGTACAGTGTCCTCCAGGCTGATCCTCTTCTCCAGGAAACTCTGGGGCCCTCATCACACCCTGCTCTGAGTGTGGCTCCTTCCAGACCTGCTGGGACCTCCTACCCCAGGATTGGGTGCTCTTGGCAGCTCCAGGAATCCCCAAAATCCTTGTATGCAGCCAAAGGTGCAGTGTTGGTGTGTCCAGGGGGGCTGAAGGGTGTGAGACACTGCAGGTGCCCCCAGCCCCAGGGCTGTGGGCATGGTCAGGTGGGCATGAGTTGGCATTGCTGTGGCTTGGGGAGGCCACGGATCACCCATGGAGGGGATGGAGGTCCTGCTTCATTAAACCCCTGGGCTGCAGGGCTGCTCTTTGCCCTGGAGCTGGGGGTAGTGCTGAGGGGGATGAAGGAGGGAGTTCCTGTCCTGCTCTCTGTCTCCATGGGAGGCTTCCAAAGGGCCCACCTGGCTTCTGGAAGTTCATTCCCAGGTGAAGGTGACAGTCACTCGGTGTTCCAGCAGTGTTGGGAACAGACTGGGCCCACCTGGCAGGTGACAACTTCATCCCCATGGCTCTGTATCCCTGCAGGTCGACCCAAAAAGTTCTAAAATTTGGTGCTGGTGGTTGGAGGGAGGGTTTGTATGAATTAATGATAAGTCCATTGTTTTGCTCAAGTTTTTAAAGGGGTCTTTCTCTCCTTTTTTTGGGTTGCCCTCCACCTCCAGAAGGTAAGACCCACTGCTGCTTGTCTCAAAGCTGCTGCTCCTAATGCCACCCGCAAACCCTAATGCAGAGCCCCTGCTTTGCCCCACCCCACCCCACCCCTGCTCCTGGGGGTAGCCCTGGTGTGACACTCCCAGCCCTGTCCTGCTGTCCCTGCATGCCCTTTGCATCCCAGATCCTGTGGGATGCAAACTGGGAATGTCCCTGCTTGTGCCCTCTGGGGGTGTCCCATCTCCTCGCTGTGTCTCCCCCGTCCCTGCTGGTTTGGTGAGGGGTGCTGGGGTTGCATGTGGGGTTTGTGCACCTCGTGTGGGGCTGCTGGGGGTGCTGCACGTGGGGAGGGGCAGGTGTGATGTGGGGAATGTGCTGCTTTCCTGCCCCTGCCGTGTGGGGTGGGCAGGGGTGGCTGTGGGCTCTGGCTCTGCCCTGGCCCTTCCAGACTCCTGGAACCAGGGTCTTCTAAACCAGCACGTTTTAACGCCCTACTAAACAAAAAGCTGTTGGTGTGAATGTCTGGTTCACGTGGAAAGTGGGGAAGAAGGGGATGCTCCAAAGGGAAAATGGGCAGTGCCTCCCCCTGAGCAGAGCCTGGTCCCTCCAGGTGCTCAGGGTGGGAAATGATTCTCCCTGCTGGGTCACCTTATATTGAACCCTTCCCTGGGCTGGGTGCAGCTCCCTGGGGTGAAACCAGTGCATTCCCATTGCCTTTGGGTGCCCAGCAGCAGCTGCCCCTCCCTGGAACTGGGACAGGGGGTTGCTCTGGGGGGACCCTGTGGCAGGAGCTGCAGGACCTGCCAGCCCCACGGTCCCAAGTGTGGCAGATAAAGCACCTCGTGGGATGGGCTGAGCAGAGGGATTAGGGGTCCCAATACATCACCAGTGAAACACTTTGACCATTTCTAGGCTTCTAAAATCAGCACAAGTCAGCTCAGACCCTGAGGCCTTGGAGCAGGATTGGGGGGAAAGGATAATCCAGTGGGATGGCAGTGTGGGAAGGGGGTAATCCAGTGGGATGGCAGTGTGGGAAGGGATCCTCCAGTGGGATGGCAGTGTGGGAAGGGGTAACCCAGTGGGATGGCACTAGTGGGAAGGGGGTAATCCAGTGGGATGGCAGTGTGGGAAGGGGGTAATCCAGTGGGATGGCAGTGTGGGAAGGGATCCTCCAGTGGGATTGGCACTGTGGGAGGGGGTAATCCAGTGGGATGGCAGTGTGGGAAGGGATGCTCCACCTCCTTCCTCCCCATAACATTAATTTACCACTCAACCCCCTTTTTCCTACTCAGTTTGAAGAAGCTTTGACATTAACGTGGGGTTTAAAATGTCCTGTTTTAAATAATGACTTAAATTTGTGAATTCTGGGAAGGGAAACATGGTATGTGTGTGTGTGTTGGGCTGAAGTGCTGGGGATCTTGGAGAAATCCTCAGGGGGGGAGAACATCTATTTCTTGTGCTGTGGACTGGCCTCATGACTGCCTCTTCCCTGACAAAAACCATCATCACACTGGTCTAGCCCTTCCAGCAGTCAAAATAAGTAAGGAATGTTCCTGTCCTGCTGGCACAGGGACAGTCACTTGCCAGGGATCACCTTGAGATCAGTTCCCCAGCTCATTAATGACAGTGTGCATATGGAAAATGGTCATTTGCAGAATAAATATTTACAAGTTACCAAACCCCTTGTTCAGTCAATAATGTAAAAAAGTGCAATTTATGTGTCAGTCACTGGTTTATAAATTCCACAAGTCTGTTAAATTGGTTATTTTTGGCTGGCATGAGAAGGGAATCATTACTCACCCCCTGATTTCAGTGACTGGCAGCACCAGGTTGATCCAAGCCCTGTCCAACCTGGCCTTGGACACTTCCAGGGATGGATCCAGGGGCAGCCACAGCTTCTCTGGGAACCTGTGCCAGGGCCTGCCCACCCTCCCAGCCAGGAATTCCTTCCCAATATCCCATCTAGCCCTGCCCTCTGAAGCCCCTTGAGGCACTGGAAGGGGCTCTGAAGTTTTCCTGGAGCCTTCTCTTCTCCATCCTGAACCATATTTAGTTCCAGCTTAACCACTGAGTTGATTCCAACTTAAACCATTTTGCCTCTGACACAGGAAGCTGTGAGGGGTGGATTTGTTTCTCCCTGGTTTTTCTCAAGCTCCAGGACACTGGGAGTGAGGATAAAGCCTCAGTTATGGGGAAGAAAAGGGGCTTAAAGTTTCAAGCAGACAATAAATAGGGAGTTTCCCAGTTCTCACACTGAAGGGCCTGGGCATGGGATCTTGGCTCTGGCACCACGAGTCCTTCAGTGCTGAGGTTGCTGCCTTTGCTGTGGCAGGTTTTACTCAAAGCCTGGGCTTTGCTGAGCTTTTGGAGAAGGAAGAGCCAGGAAGTTTCAGTGTGTGCTGGGAACGCCATGGAAACCAAGTGAGCCTGGTAAAGGCTGTCACAGTCACCTCTGGGTCTCCCAGCCCCGTGCAGAGGGAGGTTTTGTGTCTTTAACACAAGCTCATTTCAGGGCACAAAGCCTGTGGCTGCCTCTTTGCATCCAGCTGGATTTACTAGCCTGTCCCAGTCCCAGCCCTCCCCAGGATTGCTCAGCTGGGATGGGAACCAGTGTAAAGAACAGGGCATTTCTGTGGATTTTCCAGGGATCCTGTTAATTTGTCAGGATTGGGTGATTGATGCAGGTGATCATCCCACTCATTACCACACCAATTAAAATTGGTTTGCTGGCATTGCTGCCGTGCAATTCCCAGTTGGAATGATGTTGGGATGGTGCATTGCTGGGAGTGCCTCAGTGAAAATACAGCTGCAAAGGCTTTCTGTGTGTGCACTCACCTGAAATGGCAAATTCTGAGCAGGATTTGCATGGAAAAGCATCCTCGTGCTGGGAGTGATGGATAACCCGGATCCAGGTTGCCCCCCAGGGTTGTATCTGCATCCTTGACCCCATGGACTGATGAAGGTTTGGGCTAAAAGGATGGATGAGGCACCAGCACCTTTCTGGAGGTGCAGGATGCCCGAGTGCCTGATTTGCTGGACCAGGAATTGATCTGGTTTTTATCAGGGAGGGGCTTTTGTGGGCAGGGGAGGGTCCTGGAGAGGCAGGTCCAGCCTGATGTGCCTGGACAGGCTTGGGAAGGACTCGTGTCACTGGTCACCTCAGTGTCCTGAGGGTGCCTGTGCTTGGGTGTCAGTGCCTGAGTGGGATTTGGGGTGGAAACAGCCCAGGTGGATCCAGGGAAATCAGCCCCAGCTCTTCCTGCAGTTGGTTCCTGAGGGAAACAGTAATTCAGGGAATTCCTAAATGTGCCCAGTGCAGGTGCAGCATCTTAGTCCAAGTGCATGGATTTACAGATAAAGCTTGTCTGGGTGCAATAAAACTGAACTTGCTGCTTGTTTGGGGCGTGTCGTGTCCCAGGTGAGCACATCCCACATGGAGTTAGGAGAAACAAAGGGTGTTTTGAGTCATGGAATGATGGAATGGTTTGGTTGGCAGGGACCTTAAAGCCTATCTTGTTCCCCCCCCCTGCCATGGGCAGGGACACCTTCCACTATCCCAGGTTGCTCCAAGCTCCATCCAGCCTAATCCTGATGTCATTCCTGCCTCCAGCTCAGCAGGTTTGTGCATCTGCACCTCAAACCTCTTCTCTTCAAGCCAAGAACCAAACCTGAGCTTAGTGAGAGCCCAGGGTGGTCCATGACTGTGATGCAAAGCTGGAGAACATTCCTCTTTGGAAGCTCTGGAAATCAGCTGAGGGATTTGAGCTCCAGCAGATCTGATGGAGGTTCCTGTGAGGGGACACCAGGGAGCAGAGCAGTCACAGACTGGCTGTGGCATGGCCTGGCTGAGCTCCACAGGCTCTTTCCTGAAGGATAAATCCTGGCTGGAGACCTCCCAGAGGGACTGGGGCATTACCAGTTGGCAATACTGGAGCTGTCTGTGGCTCTGTATGGGTTTAGGTGGCATTGGAGTGAAAAAGGGACTAGTGATGAACCTGGAGTGGACAGAAACTCATCTTTTGCATCACCTGCTTCTCCAAGTGTTGGTTGGAGGTGGAATAGCTGGCTGTTGGTTCGGTGTGTGTTCCTGGCAAACAGAGGAGATGGTCTTTGTTAGTAAAGAAAGGGAAAAGGCAATAAAATAAATGGGAGAACATCTGGCTGGGTTGGGGCAGCTGTTGCATTTCAGGTAACAAAGGTGGGCTGGGTGCAGAACACAGGGAGCTGGAGAAAGGGATGAGGGGATGCTGAGGGATTCTGAGCACAGGGACAGCAGAGACCCAGCAAGGGGTGAAATCCTCCCCTCCAAGGAGAGCAAGTTTCATCTGCAAGAATGAATGTAAGCCCAATGTCACTGCACCTGCAGCTGGGAGCAAAGTGGCAGGGCTGGGGCAGCCCCAGAGTTTATCCAAGGAATATTTCCCCTGGGATCAGCAGGTTCAGTACAGCCCCCATGGCCTGGGCTTCATCCAGGCTCTCTGGGGGCACCTGGGCTTGGGTTTCATCTGTCTTCTTAGGTATGATTTGGTGGGTTTTTCAGTGTGGAGTTTTGTGTGTCTGATTTGGAGGTTCCTATGCCAGTGGAGACCCAGATCAGTTCAGCTGGGAGCTGCTGGTGGCACAGCCCACATGGTCCTGGAGCAGCTGCCTTGAGGGACTGGTCAGACTGGTCGGAGCTGGGAAGGACCATCCTCACCCAGAGCAGGGCTTAAAGGGAGGGATAGTCATGGAAATGGGATGGTTCCTGGAGGGATTCAGTCTTCACAAAGATTTACCCCTAGAGGCAGAAAGGATGTGAAATGACCATGTATCTTCTACCCAAATTCAACCCATTTTTTTTCAAAGTTAAGTGGGATTTGTTGACTAATTTTAACTTTAAAGAAATGTAATAATAAGCTGTGTGACAGGCTCGAGTGGTGTTTGATTTGTGCCAGCTTTCAGCAGAGCTGCAGAGACAGGCAAGTACCTCGAGAGAGGTAAACATGAGAAAACAGCAAATTAAAAACCAGAGAAGCTGTTAAACAGGGAATCAGTTCAGGAGGAGCAGTGGAGGTGCCAGATGAGTAAAGCTTTTATAAAGATGGGTCCTGCCAAGGCTTCATTCCTTGGGCAGCTTCCAGAGCAGAGCTCTGCCTAGACTGCTGTGAAATGCTTGGCTTAACACTGAGAGTCTGCTCTGGTGCAGCTTTTAAAGGGATGTGCTTGGGGAGGTGAGGTCAGGTCTGTGGCAGAGCTCTCCTGACTGCCCTGGGGCATCCTGGGCATGGGAGGGATTCCAAGTGATCTCTGCTCTTCTGCAGGCTGGGAGTGCTTGGGGAAAAAGGCATAAATCATCAAACTCCAGAATGGTTTGGATGGGAGGGGACATTAAAGCTCATCCCATCCCACCCCTTGCCATGGGCAGGGACACCTCCATTATCCCAGGTTGCTCCAAGTCCCTTCCCACCTGGCCTTGGACACTCCAGGGATGGGGCAGCCACAGCTGCTCTGACCATCCTGTGCCAGGGCCTCAGGAACTTCACAGGCAAGAAGAAGTTGTGTCCTTCCCTAAAACAATAAATGCAGTGCAGATGGATTTTATCCAGAGCCCAGCTGTGCTTTGCTTGGCCCCTGGATCCAGCCTGTCCTGATCTCTTGCTGAACACTCACTTTGCTGCCCCAGTGCTGGGAGGGCTGTGCTCATCCCCATCTGGGTCTCCCTGCCCTCCCTGGGGTGATTTCACCACGTTTGGTGGGATTTGTTGGCATGTTCATGGTTTGCTCCAGACCCAACTGTGTCTCCTGCTCATCAGTCACAAGTCCAGGGTTTTAGTCAATTTGGTGGTTCTGGTTCCCAAAGGATTCTCCATTTCCATAAGGGGCCCTGTTTGATCCCATTGTGCTTTACTGGCAAGGACACCTGGCTGGGAGGGGCTGTGATCCCCCTGTCCCTGCAGTGGGGACACAGGTCACCTGCCCTGCTGAGCCCTCCTGGCTCTGCTCCTGTCTGCAGCAGGGTGGCTTTAAAAACCCAAACAAAAAACCCCCACCTGTGAAAAGATGGACCTTCTGTCTCCCCTCTCCTGGCTGAGATCAGACATCTCTGCCCTTTCCAGGGGAAATTGTGTGATTTATTTCCATTCCTTACCCCACAGCCCTCACTTTAGTGTGATGTGGGTTCTTTTGTGGAAGAAACCCCACAACAGAACTTGAAATCCCCATGGAGCCCATTGTCAGCTCACACCAAACCTGCTCTGAGGTCCCCACGAGCCACGTGGAGCATCCACAGCCTGAAAACTCCGGGGCTGGTTTGATGTTTGGCAGAAAAAGTCTTGGAGAGCCTGAACGTGGGGGCTTCTTTGTTTGCTTCTTTCCTGGGACTGGACCACACCTGGGCTGGTGTCACTGTTGCTTGGTGTGGCAGCTTCAGCTCGTGTTCTCCTTGGGGGAGTGCAGGCTGGGTGTGGAATCCTTCCCCCTCTGCATGTGTGGTGGGTGGGAGAGGGGCTTTGGCAGGGGAGGTGCCCGAGCAGAGCCCCCCAGACACCGAGCTGTGCTCTGTTGCAGTGGGACATCCCCCCTGGCCTGCCTGAATGCCATGTTACACACCAACTCCCGGGGAGAGGAGGGCATCTTCTACAAGGTGCCGGGACGCATGGGAGTCTACACCCTGAAGGTGAGTCTGGGCCTGGGCAGCTTCCTCGGGATGCTCAGGTGGCTTCTGTTCATTTAAAAATGTGTGGGATTGGGGTCTCGGAGTCACTGAGGCTGGAAAAGCCCTCCCAGCCCAGGGAGCCCACCCTGTGCCCGATGCCCACCTTGTCACTGAGTGTCACGGCCAGTCCTGCCTTGGGCACCTCCAGGCCTGGGCACTCCAACCCTCCCTGGGCAGCCCCTGCCAAGGCCTGACCACCCTTTCCAGCAGCAAATCCCTCCCCATGTCCCCCCTGGCCCTGCCTCTGGCCCAGCCTGAGCCCGTTCCCTCTGCTCCTGTCCCTGTTCCCTGGGAGCAGAGCCCGACCCCCCCCGGCTCCCCCCTCCTGGCAGGGACTTGCAGAGCCACAAGGTCCCCCCTGAGCCTCCTTTTCTCCAGGCTGAGCCCCCCCAGCTCCCTCAGCCCCTCCTGACAGGACTTGGGGACCACACAGAAACCCCTGCCAGGTGTGTTTTTCCAAGGACCTGTGTTGGCTCTCAGGGATGCTCTGATCTGGTGGGAACAATAATATTTCCTGGCACCAGGGGGCTTTGAGCCCTCAAACCAATTTTCTTTTATCACAAAATTGAAAAACCAACTGGATTTCATCTACAATGGGAGCATATTATAGAACCAAGGAATTGATGGGTTGGAAGGGACCTCAAAGTTAAGGACACCTTCCACTGTCCCATGTTGCTCCAAGCCCCATCCAACCTGGCCTTGGACACTTCCAGTGATCCAGGGGCAGCCACAGCTTCTCTGGGCACCCCATGCCAGGACCTCCCAACCATTCCAGCCAAGAATTCTTTCCTGATATCCCATTTATCCCTGCTCTCTGGCACTGGGAATCCATTCCCCCTTGTCCTGGATTTCAGGCCCTTGCATTGCACTTGGTGATTAGGGATGGAGAAGTCAGGGAAGAGCAGTTCAAGTCACCTGTGAGTGATGATGAGGGTGTTGTTAAGGAGGTGCCACCTGCATTAAGTGTTTCATGTGGACTCCCAGAGGGCAGCAGAGTGAGCCCAGCAGTGAAGCAGCTCTGCCATTGCTTTGAAGGGTCAGAAAATCCACAGTTGTTGCTGGCCAAATAAAAGACCCTCTGCTTTCAGGGATTTGGTTGTTGAGTCAGTGGTGACTCTGTGTGTGTGTCCCCTTGCAGAAGGACGTTCCAGATGGGCTGAAGGAGCTCTCAGATGGGTCAGAGGAGAGCAGTGATGCCCAGTCTGACTCCCAGAGCTCCGAGAACAGCAGCAGCAGCAGTGATGGCTGCAGCCACAAGGATGGGAAGAAAAGCAGGTGGAAAAGGAAAGGTGAGTTCCCTCCCATTTCAGGAACGATGACTTTAACCTGATCCGTGTCTGGGAAGGACTTGGAGGTGTTTGTCCATCACATCTGGTGCCTTGCAACAGGCAGAGCCTAAAATGTGCTGGTGCTGTTGGAGTTCAGGTGTGGATGTGCCACTGGAGGGGAGCAGGTACCTGAGACTGGGCATGTTTGCAGCCCTGTCACCTCCCAGACCAGCACCCTGAGAGGGCTTCACACCCAGGAACTGCTTGTCCTGCTGTTCCCTGGGAGAGGGTAAAGCCTGGGAGGTGAATTGATGGGTCCTGCAGGGTTTGGGCTTGGTCCTGTCCTGGTTTGGTCTCCTGCCCCTCATCAACCAGGCAGTGTTTTGGGTTGGGGCACTGGATCCTGTGCAGCCTCAGCTGGGGCAGGGAGTGCTGGGTTTGCCTCCCTGCCATGTCAGGGGGGGCTCAGGGAGGTTCCTGCCATCTCCAGGTCCTGGGTTTTCTCTGCAGGAGTGCCCAGCGAAGGAGAGGATGGATTTCACCCTCTGGTGAATCCTGGTGTCATTGGGCACCCTGGGAAGGGAATGCCACTTGTCACACTGCCCTGTCACGCTGTCTCACTGTCCCAGGCACAGCAGACATCACCAGTATGGTCTTTATCAGTGAGAAATTGAATCTCCCTTCCTGCCCATTTCCACTGTCCTTTGACCAACATCTGAATTCCTTCCTCCTTCCAAGCTCTGCTCAGATACTTCCTGGCTGCTGAGGTGCTCTGAGCTGAATTAATTAAAAGAAAAAAGCCATAATACACTGTGAGGATGGGACATACATTGTTCTGGGATTAGGGGAGACCCTATTCACTGTTAAAACTCATGTTTCCTCACTGCCAGCTGTGTGAGGAAACCTGGAGCCTCCTGCAGCTCTGGGTGGCCCAGAGAGCTGGTGCTGCAGCTGCTCATGCTGGATCTTTATCCCTCAATCCAGTCTTTTCCCTTTCCTTTTTCTTCAAGTCATGCACAGACTTTCTTGGCCGAAACAAGGCATTATTTCAAACTTATTTCCAGTGCAATGGGACACCTGAGTGGGAGCAGAGAGGGTTTCTGAAGCTGTCCCAGACCTGAATTAAACTGCCAAACCCTGCTCTTCCTGCTCACCTGGGCCAGACCCAGCCCTGGACCCACAAGCCAATAACAAAAAAGCATTATGGGAAATTTCAAGCATTTAAAGCATCATGAAAGTACAAAATTTTAAAAAAATCCTTAGAAGTAAAACTTGACTCCAGGTCCATCCTTTGACAAGAAAGCCACAAATAGTCTGGGCTCAAATAGTTTCATTTCTAACAAAGCCTCTCAAAATGTTTGGTCAATAAGTGGGTTTTGGGGCTACTTTTCCTGCATGTCCAATGTTACAATATTAGGTAAAAACCTGTCAGGAAGCTTATGTATCTTTTAGAGAGATCTTTATGTAGAAACACATGTACAGATTTTATGTTAAAGTTTTATATACCACATTACTGAATGGCTGGAAGGGCAGGAGGAACCCAGGAAAGAAGGAACAGAAATGTTACCCTGAAATGGCTGATAAAAATACCCCAAACCCAAACAGTGTGAAGGCAGTGGCTTCAGCATAAATCCAAAAAAAAGGGGGTTTTCCTCCCTGGGCCTTGGTACTGATAGTTTTGATTAGTAGTGGCATTTTGACCTTTAGCATAAAGTCATGTTTTAGAGGTGCTGATGAAAATCCAGTGGTTAATGGATTAGAAATGATGGGGAAATCAGAACAGCAACTGTGGTCAGTGTTGTTACTGAGGGTGTCCCCCCTCAAGGCTGGGGCTCCTGTGTGTGACCAGCTCTGCATTAATGATGAATGTCCCCCTTTTCCTGTCACACCAGGGGATTCTGTGCAGAACAACCTGATCCCCAAGGCAGGAGCAGCTTCTCTGTGCTGTGAATGTTTGGAGCTTCACATCACCTGTCCTGTGGTTCTGTTGCCTCCCTGTGTCCTTCTCACAGTTCCACAGGAGGAGGTGGCTGTGACAGACCTTCCTGAGCCAGCCAGGGCCAAGGGACACACATTCCTTGTGGTTTTACCCCACCAGGCACTGAACTGTCCTGTCCTGTCCCCTGGAGCTTCCACCTTTGCTGTGCTGGCAGAGCCCTGAGCTGTGGGATGGGCTTGGAGCAGCCCAGATTGTCCCAGGGAGGGGGTGGGCTGGGCATCTGTGTCCAGTTCTGGGCCCCTCAGACAGGAGACATTGAGGGNAAATGGTTCAAATAATTTTTGCCTGAAATGTTTTTAATTCCTAATGTCTGTAGGGCACCTTCCTTAGTTCCCACACTGAAACTCGATGATGTTTAGGGTGATTTTCACTAAAGGAAGCCCCCAGTTCTCTCAGTTTAAGTCTCTCGAGGTGCAGACCAGCTGTACTGGAGAGCTGCAGCCTCAGAGATGGGTATTAAAGAGTTGTGCTGGAAGTGTCCAAGGCCAAGTGGGACAAGGCTTGGAGCAACCTGGGGTAGTGGAAGGTGTCCCTGCCCATGGCAGGGGGTGGGACTGGATGAGTTTTGAGGACCCTTCCGACCCAATCCACTCTATCTTTCTAAGAAGTCCACAGGGAAGAAGATTATCTTTCATTTTCAGTATTTCATTTCCTTTATAATCTGGAAGGATTCCTTTGGTTTCCTCCAGCAAACCCTGCAGTTTGATGATCTTGATACATGAAAACTGACATTTAATCTGCAGAAAGTGGAGCCAGCACTGTCCCAGCTGGCTCCATCTCCCCACGCTGCCGTCAGGCACCAGTGGAAGGGAAGAGGAATGTGCAGCCCCAGGAGCCCCCAGCAGTGACATCCTGAATTTGGGGAACCAGGAGATGCAGGGTTGCTGCTGGCAGGGATCCCCGAGCTCCCTCCCTGCCCTTTCCTGCTGGTTTTATTTTCACTTGGTGCATTTATTTGCACTTCTTTAACCAGCAAGGCATTACATTCCAGCTGGGGAGATTCCTTTGGCTGGAGCCGTGGAGCATCAGCCCTGGAATGCAGCACTCCTCCACGGCTGCTTCCTGGGCTGTGCTGACCTGGGGCACACAAAACCTCCTTCCTCAGTAAAAAAAAAACCCTAAATCTCATAGTTAAATTCCAGAGTAGCCTGAACTCAGCCAGAACTGTCTTGTGGCACCCCATGGCTGCTGGTCCTGTGTCACCTGTGTGATGGTGGGTTTGGAGCATCCACCAGGCCTTTGGAATCCAACTGATCCTGAGGGTTTTAGTGGGAAGCAGCACTTGGACAGGGCACAGCTCACTGTTTTTGCAGGGCCTGGGGAGGACAGTTTTACTGTGAGAGGCCAAAACTGAGATAAAAATCAATGCAAAGTGGAGCAGGCAGAGAACAGGGGGAGCTTCACGTCCCTCCGAGACTTCGCTTAACGTGACAGGCTTTGTGCTCATCCCCACAGGGAACAGGAAGTGTGCACAGATAACATCAGCAGCCACTTCCTTATATGTGCAAAAATAAAGTGCTCTGACAGCAGCCAAGGTGACACTTTGATTTGGGGGGACAGGGGCCTCGGTGGCTCTGCAGCCCCACATGGGCCACGCGGCGTCCAGCCCCGAGTGCAGGAGCAGCCCTGAGCAGCAGGAATGTTCCTGGAGCACCTCTGTGCCCTGCCCAGAGCAGGTAAGGGATGTTCATGGAGCTCCTCTGTGCCCTGCCCAGAGCAGGTAAGGGATGTTCATGGAGCTCCTCTGTGCCCTTCCCTGAGCAGCAGGAATGTTCCTGGAGCACCTCTGTGCCCTGCCCAGAGCAGGTAAGGGATGTTCATGGAGCTCCTCTGTGCCCTGCCCAGAGCAGGTAGGGGAAGGGGTGGCTGTTCCAGCAGGGAGATGGGCCAGACTTCTCCCTGCAGGGGCCCTGGGGGTCTCTCAGTGCCCATCAGAGGGGAGACAGACCCTATTGCTGTGCCTTGAAGTGGAGCAGCTGCTTGGGGCCATCGTTGGAGTTGGGTGATAAAAACAGCTCTTTGGGGCTTGTGGAAACAGCCTCAGTTGCACCATGGAGAGGTTTGAGCAGGATATTGGGAACAATTCCTTCATGGAAGGGGCTGTGCAGCCCTGGTTGGACATGAGTCCCCATCCCTGGGGGGATTTAAAAGCCGTGTGGATGTGGCACTTGGGGACATGAGTCAGTGGTGGCCTTGGCAATGCTGGGCAATGGTTGGACTCGATCTCAGAGGGCTCTTTCAAACCAAACAGTTCCATGATTCTGAAAGGATGCTGGTGAGACTCTTTGGGCTCTGTGGTGTTTTAAACCATCCTGAAAGTTAAAGTGTGAAAACGCCTCAGTAAGGGGCTTTTAGCACCATCTCACAAATGTTTTGTAGGACAAGGTGCAGGTGGTTGCTGTGAACATGAAATACAGTTGGAGTCACGAGTCTCCTCCAGCAAAACCCAACCCAAGTTTCCTGTGTAACTTGAAGGGAAAAGGGGGAAATGAGGTTATGGATAGTCCTTTTCCACTGGCCAGGGATCAGCTTGTCTTGAGTCTTTGTACAACTGGGGAGTCCCTCCTGGCTCCCAGAGTTTTGTTTGACCAGATCAGTGTTCAGAGTGACAAGCCTCTCTATTTGGCAAAATGTCAGGTACTGAAAATAGGTTGGAAGGTTTGGGTAAGTGTAAAACAGGTTATGGTCATAAATTCTTCTTCAGTAGGAGAGTGAAGGAAAATGCATGGAATAATTGAAGTGTGCATTGCCAGTGGCCCCTGCTTAGGCAAGTGGGAATAAGGGATAAAGCAGTGTTCTGTACCTGGGATTTTGTGCTTTAGGATTGGACATAGAGGAGTCCCAGGAAGGCCAGGTCACAGCTGGAGGGTGGCACCTCTTACTGTAAGACCTTCATATGCCCATGGCTCTGGATGTCCCCAACAGCCAGGCCCTGCTGCCTGCCCAAAACAGCTACCAGAAACACCTTCAGAAAGAAAAGAATTCTCTTTGGTTGTGTCACTTTGTTTTTTCCTGCTGAAGATTTGGTAGAAATATCAGCTTTTCCTACATGGAGCCAGTTCCAGCCCTTGCGTGTGACTCAGGAGGAAGCTGCTCCTCATCATGCAACAGGGATGTGCACACACAGGGCACAAATGTTCCTTCAGCTGGGCTAGTGGAGCTTCTCTTCAGCCCACCCTGTGCCCGATGCCCACCTTGTCCCCCAGCCCAGAGCTCTGAGTGCCATGGCCAGTCCTGCCTTGGGCANTGTGACAGAGCAATGGCACTGGCTGGTGTTTGGGGCAGAACCTGCCCCCTCTGGGAGCTCTGCTTATTTCCATAGACTGAGGGTTATTTTGGGCTTCTGAGAGCATTTGTGTTTCACACCTGGCATGTTGGGTCTCAGTGGCAGCACCAGCTGCATGCAAATCATGTGTCTCTGGTGGGATTTGCTGTTTGTCAAGAACACTCTGAATTTGGCTGAATTTCCTGTCCAACCATTATTTAAAGTAGAAACACAGTGTATAAACTACATATACATAGACACACATCCAGAGTGCTGGATAATGTAGGGATGTCAGGAGTCCTCAGGACTGTTGTTGGGAGTTGCAGTGTTTGCCTTGGGTGACCAAAAACATCCAGTTCCACCAATACAGGATAAAATGCTTTTATCCTTCCTGAAATTAAGTTTTTAAGCAATGGGTAGCACTGCCCAGAGCAGAGCAGTGTGCCCAGGTGGGTAAGAGGCCAAATAGCCCCTGCCTGGGCTGTCCCAGCACTGGGAAGGGTGGTCAGGCAGTGGAAGGGTTGGAGTGCCCAGGCCTGGAGGTGCCCAAGGCAGGACTGGCCGTGGCACTCAGTGCTCTGGGCTGGGGGACAAGGTGGGCATCGGGCACAGGGTGAGCTCTGTGTGAACTTGGGGGTCTTTTCCAGCCTTAGTGATTCTGGGATTTTGTGAACCAGCATTTCTCCCATGGTTTGCTTTTTGAAGCAGCATTGCCCCTGTCACGGCCTCTGAGTGGTTTTACCATCAGCAGTAGCAGAGTTCCAGCTTGCAGTGACACTCCTATCTCAGCCACTGTTCACCTGTGCAGGACTCACAGCAATAAATAATACATTTTTTATCCTACCTCCTTCCTTTGCTTCTCCCCAAGGAGGGGGATTGTCCCATTACCTGTTCCTGGTGGGTGAAATGATTCCCTGTGATTACTGACAGTCCAATTAGTGTCTCACACGAGGTGCAGTTTTTGGTTGTGCTTCTTGGCAACACTTACCAGTGGGATTTGCTCTGTTTTCATAATTTGTGGAAAATTACGTCTTTTAAAATGAAGAACACATGTCAGTGCATCAACATCCCTGTCCTTACTGACCCCAACCTGGGCACACTCCCCGTGCCCTCAGTGGTTTTGAATCTTCCAGGCCAGGAACTCCTGGAATTGTGGAATGGTTTGCACTGGAAGGGACCTTAAAGCTCTTCATCCCATCCCACTTCCAGGGCTGGGGTAGCCACAGCTTCTCTGCCCACCCTGTGCCAGGTCCTGCCCACCCTCCCAGGGGAGAGGGAGTTAATAGCTAAAGAATTAGATAATAGTTAAAGAATTAGTTAATAGTTAATCCTTCCCCTCCCGAAACATGGCCCGCAGCAATCCCCTGACTTTGAGGAGCATCAGAGCCCTGCTGGTGCTCCCCTAAGGCTGCCCTGGGACTTTCCACTCTCATTCCATGTGTTCCCAGCAGGCTGTGAGGGTTGTGCTGCTGGTCCTGCATTGGTTTGGAAGCAGCTGATGGCTCCTGCAGAGAGGGCTCAGTAAGTGTGGGGCAGAGGCTGGCTGTGGGGAGGATGCTCTCCCTGCCTCTCCCCCTGTCCCTGTCCATCCCAGCAGCCTGGGGAGCACAGGGAGACTTTCCCCTTCCTTCTCCAGTGCATTCCCCATGTGCTGCTGGGAGGCTGTGGGAGTGCCTGGAGCTGAGGCTGCCCAGCCATCTGCTTTTAAAGACCTTTTTCTCCTGCCAAACTTCAACCCGGAGGCTCGGCCGTGTCTGTCTGGGGAAGGGGAGTGTCTCTGACATGGGCAGGATCTCCGAGGCTGAGGTGGAGGGAAGGGAAGGGCTTTGTCCCGTTCCCAGCCGTGTTTTGCTGGTGCTGTCCCGTGCCATGGCAGTGCCTCATCCCAGGGATCCAAATCTGAGTGTGTAGTTGTTGCTGAAGGGAAGAACCCACCACTCTGCTGCTTCTGCAGCCACAGCGTGGCCGAGGATCCAGGGCGGAACAGCCAGAGCCGGGAGTGGGTCTGGGCTTGGCTCAGAGAAGGGTTTGTGGTTTCTACCAGAACGTGAGTACCTGGGCTGGGATCTTCCCTGGGTTCCAGCCCCGAGCTTTGGGATCCTTGGTGAGAGCTCAGGGCTGGCTCTTCGGGCTGCCCGTGGCCCTCTGGAATCGCTGCCGATGGGCCCGGGATGTGTGGGGGGTCAGGGGCAGCACTGGAGGTTCCTCAGCTATTTTTGATACTGCAAATCCATGAATGTGAGTTTGGGGGTGAGTTGGAAGTGCTGTTGACAGTGAATTCCACATGCAGACCTTGCTGTGCCTGGGCGAGCGTTCCCATCTGGAGCGAATCAGGAAGAGTTAATCACAAACAACTGGGGGAGGAAGAGCTCAAATAGCTTCAGTTTGATGGCTTTGGACAGTGCTGTCTGGAAACTGGTCTCTCAGTGGCAGAGAAGGAACTGAATTGAATCTTGGCTGATCCCTGGAAGTGCCCAAGGCCAGGTTGGATGGGGCTTGGAGCAACCTGGACTAGGGGAAGGTGTCACCACAGGCTGCCACAAGCATCACTCAGAAAGAGAAGAGGTTTTACTGAAGGACTCCAAAGAAGCAGAAGGATCTTCACTGTAACACACAAGGGTTTTCACAACCACCTGCTCTCCCAGGGGCTTTACAGGAACAGAGTCATCCAGGGTGTGTTTCACTGCAGATGTGTTACCTCTGAAGAGCAGGCACAGAACAAGTTCTACTGTTTGGATTCTCTGAAAAATAAATTGTTACTCAAAATGCAGTGATACCAATCACAGCTTGAGCTTTGTGGGCATCTCACACTTGAGACCACGAGATGAAGCTTTGAGGCTTTGAGAGGCTCTTCAAGGATGTGGCACAGCTGGAAAACCTGCTTGGCAGAGGGTGCCATTGGTGCNCACTCAGTGCTCTGGGCTGGGGGACAAGGTGGGCATCGGGCACAGGGTGAGCTCTGTGTGAACTTGGGGGTCTTTTCCAGCCTTAGTGATTCTGGGATTTTGTGAACCAGCATTTCTCCCATGGTTTGCTTTTTGAAGCAGCATTGCCCCTGTCACGGCCTCTGAGTGGTTTTACCATCAGCAGTAGCAGAGTTCCAGCTTGCAGTGACACTCCTATCTCAGCCACTGTTCACCTGTGCAGGACTCACAGCAATAAATAATACATTTTTTATCCTACCTCCTTCCTTTGCTTCTCCCCAAGGAGGGGGATTGTCCCATTACCTGTTCCTGGTGGGTGAAATGATTCCCTGTGATTACTGACAGTCCAATTAGTGTCTCACACGAGGTGCAGTTTTTGGTTGTGCTTCTTGGCAACACTTACCAGTGGGATTTGCTCTGTTTTCATAATTTGTGGAAAATTACGTCTTTTAAAATGAAGAACACATGTCAGTGCATCAACATCCCTGTCCTTACTGACCCCAACCTGGGCACACTCCCCGTGCCCTCAGTGGTTTTGAATCTTCCAGGCCAGGAACTCCTGGAATTGTGGAATGGTTTGCACTGGAAGGGACCTTAAAGCTCTTCATCCCATCCCACTTCCAGGGCTGGGGTAGCCACAGCTTCTCTGCCCACCCTGTGCCAGGTCCTGCCCACCCTCCCAGGGGAGAGGGAGTTAATAGCTAAAGAATTAGATAATAGTTAAAGAATTAGTTAATAGTTAATCCTTCCCCTCCCGAAACATGGCCCGCAGCAATCCCCTGACTTTGAGGAGCATCAGAGCCCTGCTGGTGCTCCCCTAAGGCTGCCCTGGGACTTTCCACTCTCACTCTGTGTGTTCCCAGCAGGCTGTGAGGGTTGTGCTGCTGGTCCTGCACTGGGTTGGAAGCAGCTGATGGCTCCTGCAGAGAGGGCTCAGTAAGTGTGGGGCAGAGGCTGGCTGTGGGGAGGATGCTCTCCCTGCCTCTCCCCCTGTCCCTGTCCATCCCAGCAGCCTGGGGAGCACAGGGAGACTTTCCCCTTCCTTCTCCAGTGCATTCCCCATGTGCTGCTGGGAGGCTGTGGGAGTGCCTGGAGCTGAGGCTGCCCGGCCATCTGCTTTTAAAGACCTTTTTCTCCTGCCAAACTTCAACCCGGAGGCTCGGCCGTGTCTGTCTGGGGAAGGGGAGTGTCTCTGACATGGGCAGGATCTCCGAGGCTGAGGTGGAGGGAAGGGAAGGGCTTTGTCCCGTTCCCAGCCGTGTTTTGCTGGTGCTGTCCCGTGCCATGGCAGTGCCTCATCCCAGGGATCCAAATCTGAGTGTGTAGTTGTTGCTGAAGGGAAGAACCCACCACTCTGCTGCTTCTGCAGCCACAGCGTGGCCGAGGATCCAGGGCGGAACAGCCAGAGCCGGGAGTGGGTCTGGGCTTGGCTCAGGGAAGGGTTTGTGGTTTCCACCAGAACGTGAGTACCTGGGCTGGGATCTTCCCTGGGTTCCAGCCCCGAGCTTTGGGATCCTTGGTGAGAGCTCAGGGCTGGCTCTTCGGGCTGCCCGTGGCCCTCTGGAATCGCTGCCGATGGGCCCGGGATGTGTGGGGGGTCAGGGGCAGCACTGGAGGTTCCTCAGCTATTTTTGATACTGCAAATCCATGAATGTGAGTTTGGGGGTGAGTTGGAAGTGCTGTTGACAGTGAATTCCACATGCAGACCTTGCTGTTCCTGAGTGAGCGTTCCCATCTGGAGCGAATCAGGAAGAGTTAATCACAAACAACTGGGGGAGGAAGAGCTCAAATAGCTTCAGTTTGATGGCTTTGGACAGTGCTGTCTGGAAACTGGTCTCTCAGTGGCAGAGAAGGAACTGAATTGAATCTTGGCTAATCTCTGGAAGTGCCCAAGGCCAGGTTGGATGGGGCTTGGAGCAACCTGGGCTAGGGGAAGGTGTCACCACAGGCTGCCACAAGCACCACTCAGAAAGAGAAGATGTTTCACTGAAGCAGTGCTCCAAAGAAGCAGAATTTTCTTCACTGTAACACACAGGGGTTTTCACAACCACCTGCTCTCCCAGGGGCTTTACAGGAACAGAGTCATCCAGGGTGTGTTTCACTGCAGATGTGTTACCTCTGAAGAGCAGGCACAGAACAAGTTCTACTGTTTGGATTCTCTGAAAAATAAATTGTTACTCAAAATGCAGTGATACCAATCACAGCTTGAGCTTTGTGGGCATCTCACACTTGAGACCACGAGATGAAGCTTTGAGGCTTTGAGAGGCTCTTCAAGGATGTGGCACAGCTGGAAAACCTGCTTGGCAGAGGGTGCCATTGGTGCTTTTTGTGTGTGTGCTGTGATTGCTGCTCTGTTGTTTTAAAACCAAATATTCCCAGGAATGCAGTGAGTGACCAGGGCAGGCAAAACCCACCAGTGGCACGTGGGTTTGTGTTTTCTGTGGGTGTCAGGTTGGAGCTGCTGCTGTGGAGCTGCTGTATGGGGATGGGCATGTCCAACCTGCTGGGCTCTGGTGTGGGGTGGGATGGGCATGTCCAAACTGATGGACTATGGTGGGATGGGCATGTCCAACCTGCTGGGTTCTGGTGTGGGGTGGGTCTGTTCAAGATAGAGCTGCTGGGTTTGTGCTCCTTCCCCTGTTTCTGCTTTCACGGTGCCTTATTGAGTCTTAAATTCATAGAATCATTGAATCCCAGACTGGTTTAAGTGGGAAGGGTCCCTGCCCATGGCAGGGGTTGGAACTGCATGATGTTTAAAGTTCCTTCCAACCCAAATCAGTGTGTGATTAACCAGAGAGATTTCTGTGCTCCTCAGCGCGTGTTTTAATGACTTCAAGTTTTTCATGTGATACATCTGGATCCCATTAGCTGTTTCAAATTGAGTTATTTTAAGATTAAGACTGCTCACAGTTGGAGAGGGGGATTGTATTTTTAGTTCAGCTCGACTGTACTTCCAGCCCAAATGAGTAAAGGGCAGCTTTTCATTCTGGATGTGTCTTTGAGCAGATGAGCCCGTGGTCACAGTCTCAGCCTCTTGAGCAGGAGCTTGGGATGGAATGCCCTGGAAGTGTTCAAGGCCAGGTTGGATGGGGCTTGGAGCAGCCTGGGATAGTGGAAAGTGTCCCTGCCCATGGCTGGGGGTGGAACAAGAAGAGCTTTGAGGTCCCTTCCAACCCAAACCATCCCTGCATTCTGTGAAGTTACAATAATGTGATTTTCAGGAGGGGCTGATACAGGACCCATCTCTCAGGCTACAGGAAACACTGAAGAGATCAGGAATCAGTCATGGCACTGGCTTTGGGATGGAGCCAGGATTTGTAGGGAGTGCATGATGTGCTGTAAAAGCAGAATTTAAACAGTTCCAGTGGATCAGGTGTGTGGTGGGATCCACACTGGGGCATCAGGAGACCCGTGGTGTTCCTTCCACTGTTCCCTTTGGATGAGACCTCCAGGGATGGGCACTCCAGCACTGCCCTGGGCAGCTGTGCCAGAGCTGGCCAGCCCTTCCCATGAGGGAATTCTCCCTGATATCCAACCTCAACCTCCCCTGGTACTTGAGGCTGTTTCCTCCTGTCCTGTCCCTTGTTCCCTGGGAGCAGAGCCCAACTCCTTCCTGGCTCCCCCTTCCTGTCAGGTCCAAGGGATCCCTGAATGCATCCCTTCTTTACTGTTTGCAGCAATTTACTGCATTTTTCCTAAAAGAATTATTATCCACTCATCTTCTTCAGTCAGTTCTGGTTAAATAATCTCCCTGCTTCTCCTTCTGCACAGTTTCTTCCCTGTGTGTGTAAGAGGAGTGGGTGACCAGTAGTTTAGGGCTTGTGGGGGGACAGGCAGAGCAGCCCATGGAGTGGTGTCACACTGCTCTCCCAGGTGCCTCCTGTAATCCTTCCCTCAAAAGGCTGAGCATTCAAGGGCACCAGGAGGTGTAATCTCAGCTCCACATACTTTTCAATCTGTAAGAAAGTCAGAGTGAAGGCAGATATCCCATCTAAGCCTGCCCTCTGGCACTGGGAAGCCATTCCCTGTGTCCTGTCCCTCCGTCCCTTGTCCCAAATCCCTCTCCAGCTCTCCTGGAGCCCCTTCAGGCACTGGAAGGGGCTCTGAGGTCTGTCTTCCCTCTCTTCTGTTAAGAATGAAGAACCCCTAAGTCCTCAGATTGTGTCTCACAACCTCTCTGGCAGTGGTGGGTTCTCTGCTCAGAGCCAGTGTGAGAATGGAGCCCTGGGCAGAAGGTGAAGTTGGGCTTGCTCTGATGTCTCTGCTCCTCACAGAGCTGCAGTTCTGCCTCAGGGGGATGTGGTTTGTGTTCTGCTCTCAGAGGGCTCTGACCCACGGCCAGGGATGTGTCTGCACCTGCCCTGGGGGTGCCAAACCACAGCGGGGTGTCTGAGCAGGGGCAGGGCTGAGTGGTGGCCCCGGTGCTGCTCTGGGAAGGGTGAGGCCAGAGTTGGGCTGTGCCCACCCTGGGGGACAGCTGGGACCCCCGGGGTGCTTCCCATGGTTCTCCAGACAGGGCTGCATCATTGCAGTGTGTGCCCTGCACCTGTCCTTTGGGAATAATGCACACTGGCTCATGTCCCTGGGTTTTTCCATGTATTAACTGTTTGCTTTCGTGAATCCCATTGGAATTTTTCTGATGTGTGTGATCAGCACTGAGGTGTGTGAGACAAGGTGAGTCCTCCCTAAGAATTTTACACACTTCATCTTTCCATCCGTGCACCCCTTCGTTGTTCCAGAGAAGGGAAGGGAGCTG
>WBMV01008169.1:0-13965 GCA_013396655.1 Campylorhamphus procurvoides
GTAACTCAGGGGAAAAAGCAAAAACTTAATGTTACAATACAGTACAAAAGCCTCAGGTTTAAAAGGCACTTTGATTGGTTTCTTCATCTTCACAGGCTTCCTGTCACAGGCACCTTCCATCAGATGTTGTGAAAGGTGTGTCTACAGTAACCTCCCAAGGGCATCCATGTGAGAAGTGTACTGACAATAATTGATACTAATTCCAGAATATTATAGATTTGTTAGATGATTATTTATTGCTCTAGTAAATGACAGTAGCAAGCCATGTCATGTTTCTAATATGGAAATTGAAAATAATAGGATCAAGGAATTATTTTGTTGAGATAGTTTTCAATTCTCCCTGGAGAAAATTACCAATTTATACAGCATTATTGAACAGCACAAGATACAGGTCACAAAATTTTTATCTGGCAAGAAAAAATTTTAAGTGGCAGTTGCACTGTATTTACTATTTATTTTGAAAAAAAACCTTATAAGTCATTTGTGTGCTTTTTGATATATTTTCAAAAACAGATATTTATTTTGGTTTTGCAAAACTCAGGCCATACTCTTTCAAATTTATAGTACTATGATTTTTAAGAGCATAATATGAAAAGGTTTACATGTTTAAGAGATGAAATTTGACCTTTAGTTTCTCACCTTGCTCTGTCTATCTGCATGTTACATGGAACTAGAGGACTGGAATCTGACAGAAGGATCCAGCTAATTTCTAGATAGTCTCATTGTTGGGTCGAGTTTTTCAGAAATATTTTTTAAAATGTTGAAAATAAATGTATACCTACTCAGTGATTGTAGTGTGACAGCTAAATTGTTTGAGTTTTCCCTTGGCAATCTGAATGTTTGTTCTTTTTTTCCCCTAGTTTAAATTTAGTGATTGAGGCACAAATAATTCATTCTTGGATGACCAAATATGGTTTACCTTGGGATGAATAGGGCTGTAAGTCTTTCTCTCCTCAAAACTGTTGAAAGTCAAATACAGTCGTCTTCTCTCTGTAGCTTGCCCAGTTTGCACAGTTGGTATTTTCTGCCATACTTGATGCCTTACTACAACTCACCAAGTGTTTTGTTCATGGGGGAGATTTTCCTAACCCTTACTGTTTTGTCTGTCAGTTACCCAGGGAACCTGAAACCCTTATGTCCAACCAGTCTGCCAGCATCCTGTAAGGGGGACCCTTCACTGAACAGATACACAAGATCAGGGGTGATTCAACTGCCCTTTCCACAGGGGCTGAGCCAAGAGTGGAGACTCCTCAGTGAGTCTTCTCAATGTGTTATCTGCTGCCAGAAACTGCTAACACATGCAAAGGACTCACTCTAAGAGTTTACAGAATAATGCTCTTTATTGATACAAATTAAGACAGGTTAATAAGGTTTGTGGCTCTTTCAGTTTGAAGCCATTGCCCCTTTTCCGTACCTTTGTAAACAGTCTCTACCTTTCTTGTAGGCTTAGGTACCAAAGGGCATTTGTTTCATTCAACCTTGTGGCCTCTCTTTTTCCAAAGGCACTTTGTTTTTACTAAGGCTGGTAATGTTGGATAGAACTGTTAACATTTACTCTGTATAGTAATACTGTGAATATTTTACATTTTTGAATGAAGCTGTGTTGTCAAGGACAGATTCTATTTTCCATTTTTTTCACACTATTTTGACATGATAAATTTCCTCAAGTACCTAGATTTCTGAAAAGCTATTGTATAATTCTGAAATACTTCTAAACAATTATAATTATATGAAATTTGCCATTCTTTTCATAAAACATGCAAAATGTCTCTGCCATCAGGCAAATTTCTCTCATATGCTCTATTTGTCCTTTTATTAAGTATACAAAACCCTATAATTTGCAAAACATATATCCCTAATATGTAGATTCTAAACTGACACATACTTAATATTAACCAGAAACCTCACTGATCAAATAGATGCATTGTTGATAAAAATTCTACTATATAGTCTTTTCCTACTTCACACATTTCTGTTTCAATCTTACAGTAAGTAGATCTCATTAGCTGAAAGAGAGGAGTGCATTCTCTAGATCAGCATGTCCATGCAGACAACGTGGTGCTTTTTGTTGTCTTATCCCCCCTAATTATGATGAAGATATAATAGTATAGTAGCATAAAAATTAAGCAATCCATTGTAAAATCTGTTATCTGTAGAACTCTATCAAGAAGAACAGTCCAGTCAATCTTCCATATACTGCCAATTCTAAAAATCCTTGAGTCAGAAATTCAGTCTGTGTTGGTTTAAAGGTAAACTGGCAGAAGAAATGGACACACCACAAGAGAGATTGTAAGTCAGAATTACAATTTAATGAAAGATATTACAATAAATACACTGACACAAAGAGGAAAACTGCTTTAAACTCACCAAAACCCAACAGTATAACCCAATGTCCCAGGGCACAAGCCCAAAGGCGTTTGTTAGCCCTTGTGCTGAGACCCGTGTGGTTCCCCTGAGCCCAAAGCAAAAGGAAGTGAAGAATCTGTTGGTGCAGATGATGGCTGTGGTCTGGTCGGGAGTGATGGCCGTAGTCTGCTCGAGAGTAGTGGTTTCCTCCTTTCGAGGTCCTGGTGCTCCTCTGTATCCGATGAGTCATACTCGAGGTCTTCTGAGCCCTGCTTATGTACCCTCAGGAGCATCCAGTTCCTCCCCCAGGGCGGGGACTCACACAATGGGTGATTAACTCTGTGAGTCATGGGGTATTGCTGAACCGGGGATGGCCCATTAGCAGCCACGCCCCCTCAGGCTGGGTGTGAAGGTGCTAACGACTCCCCCGGCAGCTGCTGCAAATGGTCCATTGTTCTTGGGGAATGAATAGAGGGTGTAGAATACATAGCTTTAATCACCCACACACAGTGATAACTGGTCCCTCCTGCTGAACTAGGACACAGTCCTATAACTTTAATGTTATTAAACAAATTTAAACCTAACGAGTGGAACACAGTGGCTTGGGTTTTTTTCATCCAAGCACTGTATTATCATACTGTTAAAGACAGTAACACTAATTCTGTCATTTATTAATTTACTGTCTAGAATTCATTTTGAAATAATACTGTGTCTTTCAGTGAAAGTTGTTATGTGAACTAATGCATTTCTATTTTTAGTCTCATATTTGTGGCATTGATTTTATTTAACCTCTGGAAAGTTTTCAAATGAAAATTATTTGGAATATGGAAGAGGGTTCTTTAGGGTTTGGGTTTTTTTGGGAGGGTTGGAGAATGGTGGAAGGGCATTTTCCTTTGGTTTTATTATCAATTAAGTGACAATAACTAATTGTGTGAGTAACCACTTTGCTTACCCTAGAAGACACATGAAACTTTCTGAAAGCTTGTTAGAGTATTTTGATATGTTAGATGAAACCAGGCGTGATTCCTCTCAAGCAAAATAGTTTCGAAGATGACAAATCTTAGTCTAAACTCATCAGAGATAGACACATCTTTTAAATACAAAATTCAGCAAAATATATTAGTTGATAATTTTTTTGGCAATCTTGACTCAGGATAGTCTTGTAGTATCCATTGTCTTCTATACAAAAATGCCATGATTGAACCTTGGAACACACCCATATATTTACAAGTTTACAGAACATCTTTCTTCATGTTTGCATTGCATATGTTGATAGCTTCTTCCTTCTTTTAAAGAGAAATTAATTGAGTTTTGCATGTTGCCCTAACAAGGCTGTCTTTATCACTCATACTTGGCTGTTTGCTGCCAGTATTCATACTTGGGTTTTATCTAGAGTTTGGGGTTTCTTCAATGCTTCTCATCACTGTGTAACCTGTGGCCCTTCTGCAGCTATGTGTCTGTAACCAAAATAAGTTATTGCACCATATAAGTTCCATACCTTATTCTATTTTTATTTACATTTATGTAACTCAAGTGAATGCAATGAACATTGTAAGTTTGAGGCTGAATTATATCTGAATAGGTGGGATAGTGTTAATTAAAAATTCAGATTTGCATATTGGGTCAAATTTGACCTTGATGTTGTCTGTAAAACCTCTCTGGAACCTTGTAAACTCAACTGTATGCAATCATTTATCAAGCTATTTTATAAACACACTGTGATTAATGTACAAACATTAAGTACATATGCATACACACAGCTGGCTTATTTGGTTACATGAAATATCTGGCACAGTACTACCTTATACCATATAGCCTTATTTATTCACCTCAGAATGCCTGAGCTGGCAGATCACTTAAATAATAAGTGCCAAAGGTTCCATTTTTTTTCATCAATGAGACTTACAAGACTCCATATATGTATATATATATGCATATATATATAAACTATCTTTTGAAATTGTTCTCAGGGAAGTAAATGTTAACTGTGTAGGTGAAAGAATCACAGTATTCATTTAAAATTATACACCAGTTTCAAACCAAACCAGACCGTATTTCTTTTATGTTCATAAGTGTTACTTTCTCATATAACTGTTACACTTCTGACATGGAATGAATTTCTAACCACTTGCTGGGAGCCTTCATGTCTCAGAGTTTTCAAGTAAACAAGAATAATGTCACAAATTGTGCAAAATAGCCATGTATGAATCTGTTTCAGATATATATTTGTCTCAGTTAAGACGACCTCCTGTTCTTCTCAAGCATAACCTAAAGTTCAGTGGTTGTCTGGTCATAATTGTTTAATGGCTTCAAAATAGACTTCGCTATGAATTTATGAGGAAAGTAGTCGTACTGTTTTAGTCATAGTAATAATTCAGAGACACAACACATTTGTAAATAGATCGAATCATTATACTGACATTCAAGAAACATGTGCTGTGATAGCAGCTAAACTGAAGGCAAGATCTTACCTAAAGATGCAAAAATCATGTAGAAGAACCTTACAAAACAAGATTTAAAAAAAATCCCAACTTCATCTTTTGTTCTCTGCACTAATTTTCAAGTGGGAGAAGGTTAACCTCAGTTTCTTCACTCTGTAGTCCTCTGGTTTGCACTACCTTTCAATCATATTATACATCTCAAAATGTCTTCATTTTACTGAAGAAAATGAAGGATATCATGTCCTCCTTTGATTTTTTTACTCTTCTCATTCTTTTCTTTTTCCCCCACAATACTATATTTCTACCACAATTTATCCAGTTGTGTTCAGACAGAAGAAATTGAGATGCAGTTAGAGAATATTGGGGTTTTTTTTCTATAGCTTTCGGAGTATTTCATGTGGAAAATTGACCTTTAAAATGCTGAAATAATTTTCCTTTTTAAAGGTTTTCTCTTTGAAAGAAAGGAAGCCGTCTGCAGAGATGCAAAATATTTTTCAGGAGAGGAAGTCAGTGGACTTCTTTTAGCATTTTTATACAACCATTTTAAATAACTTTTTTTCTATTTATGGAAGAAGTTTACTCGCCCCCCCTCCCCCAATGTGCTGTGATTTTGCTTGTTCTTTTATGGAATTTTCAATTAAAATATTCAACTAATATTAGAATCTTCGTAGTGGATTCCTTAAACCTCAAATTCATTTGCTTTCAAGGAAAACAGAATCTTGATTAGTTTAAAATTAAGAAGTGGGTTTCATATGAAATCGAAATCCTATTTCAACATCCATCTACTTGCTGCAAGCTAGTGGCCAAACATCTTAGTTTTCCACTTATACAATGTATGTACATCTTTCCTGAATCAATCTTGTCCTCAGCTTCGTAATTCATATTATAGTTTTACAAGCTTTTCTTGGCATCGTGGACATTTAATCATAGATGAATTTTAGTTAGTTGTGGGTAGAAGGATTGCCCATCTTTCTTTGCAGCAATATTCTTCCTCAACCAAAGTAAAATAAAAATAAAATTAAAAAATAACAAAAAAAAACCAAAATCTGGAATTCCTTATGACAAAAAGTTAGTCCAGTTGCAGTGAGTAGAAGTTGAAGGCATGCAGACACAGAATGCCAGGAAATACTGGTGAAGGGTAACAGATATTAGTTTGAGCAAATATACAAATATGTCAGACCTTTATGTCAGTTTCTTCTGTCAATATCAAGAATGAAATACATGCCTTTTTTATTATTTATTAAAATTAATGACACTTCATGCAGTAGTTCTATGAAGCTGAATACTGATATTCAAAGGGAAATGTAGTCTGAACCTTCAAATCACCAAGGATCACTCCTACAAAAATTGAATATGAATTCATGCATCCTATTGAATCAATTTCTTTTTAGTTTTAAGAATGCAATTTCCATATCTTTTTAAGAGAATTCATAAAAAGCCTAGCTAGTAGGAATAGCCCATAGGCATATTTAAGCTAATACATCCTAAATGAAATCTTAACCTTTAACCTTAATTTTCAAAAAACATATTCTCTAATTAGATAGTGCTCCTTTCATGCAAGTGGAAGGTGTAATGCTGATTAGGTTTATATCACCGACATAAATTTTGCCACTGCAAGGTCAATGTATATTGACTTAAAAACTAGAAGACATAAAGGCATAATTCAACATTTGAAATCGTAGCTCCTTTTGGTAAGGTTAATTAAACACTAATTCATGCTTGCAAAAAATACAAGCATGACCAAGGCTGAAGATTTGGTTCTGTTTTTTATATTTTTAAGTTCTGATATGCATTGCATAAGTTGACCTCACATAACATATAGGTTGACAACCATGAACCCGAACACAGTCAAGCTGGATTGCAGTTTTTTCTGAATTCTTTAAGTTTTTGTCTGGAGTCCTCTGTACTAGAATGTAATTAAGGAACAAAATGCATAATGACATTAATGATTGGTACTCCAACCTCAAAAGGTATTGGTTTAATCAGGAACTCCAAATGTGACTTCATGCACAAGTCTTTATCAATGCATTCTAATTTCTCCAACTCCCCAGACTGAGCAATAACACCTTAGTTGAAATACAGATCACATACGGAAGGAAAAACTACAAGCACCATGTTGCCCAGAAAACAATTAGTTCTTTTGTGAATATCACTGTAGAAACATGCATTTCCAGTACATAACTCAGACAGTCAAATACTATGATGGTGTTTTTTAAAAATTTTGGTTTAGAATTTGCAAATACAAGTTCTTAATACAAGCTTGTATAAATACAATGCAAAAGAGATTTCCTATTATGGAAGTCACTTCCCTTACTTAATGCAATACTAAAATCCTACAGAGGTCGATACAAGGCACCAAATCTATAGATGTGGTGACTAAATCCCTGAAGCAATATCTATTAACATTAAAATATATGTGTAAAGTTAGCATATTATTGTTGTTGTTGTTATTATAGTTGTATTTATTTAAATTTTATTTTATTAGTATTAATATTTTATATGTATGTATACATTATGACTATATTATACTAGAGAGCCAATAGATAGAAGATATCCAACTCATTAGTAATATTAAGTTTTTCATTGTTTCTTCAGTACAAACATAGGAACTATTATTTGCACTTTATCTTAGACTCAGCTACATATATTTTTCCCATGTTATTTCTCTTGTAATATTTTCTGTCACCACATTATACAATCATAGAATCACTTAGGTTACAAAAGGTCCTTAAGATCATCAAGGCCAATTGCTAACCTAGCACTGCCAATTCCACCACTAGGCCATGTTCCTAAGCACAAGATTTACATGCCTGTAAAATACCTTCGGAGATGGTGACTCAACCATCTCCCTAGGCAGCCTATTCAAAAGTTTCACAAACTTTACACTAAAGCAATTTTCCATAACATGCAACCTATTATTCTACAATCAAAAAAAACTGAAAAAAAAAGCCTTAAAATTAAATAGTATTTCAGAATATATTCTAATTCTGGGATTATTAAAAAAGAGCTACTGTTCCATTAGTTAAAAACAGTCAACTACTATGCATAATATTACAGGATTCATATCTTGGTAGGAGTAAAATTCTAAGTTGAAGTTGTTTGCATCAAAGATATCGTGTTGATTCAAATAATTTAATAATTTTTAGTGTGATTTCCTAGTTAAGATATAAAATATAAATGCTGTCCATAGCAATCTGTGGTAAAATTACCGGGGTGATTCAACCAGCGGATCAATATTCACAGTACTTGCATGAGGTTGTAGGGTGGCATGCTTGATAGTCAAAAATAAGTGATGCTGTAAGACTGCAGCATAAATCAAGAGAAAGACCTTGTGTCATGAGGAGAATAAAGAGCAAATAAGCAAGACATTTAAGGGAAAATTTAAAATCCTTTGTTACTATAGACTGCAGAATACATGATCAAAAGTCAAGCAATGTTAGCAAGAGCACAATGGTACCAGTATTTATATTTGTTTAGCATATGAAACAGATGGTTTGTCCAATAATACAAAATCTTAAAGTAATTGGTGTACATTAGCTGGAATACTAAGAGTTATCTGAGGAAATCAGGTCACTTGAAGAAAATTGGTATAATGGCTCTGAAAAGTACTGAATAGCTTTAATAAAGGACTTCCTTATAATTCTAAAAACATTTAATTAAAAAAATTCACAAGACTTTATAGTAGATCAGCAGAAGAAAAACCCCTATATTTAGTTAAATACTTTATTTTTTTAATTATTTTCTTAAGGGTGTTTTATCTTTCTGCCCTCCCTCACCTATGTCCTGTTACATGATTTATTTGTGTTCTACCTTTAGTTTTTTGCCTAATTTTTTGTGTCACGTGTATTTTAACAAAACATAACAGTGAATTCCACCTCATGTATTTTTTTATTCATATGATACAGAAGAGAATTTTTACAACCTGCTGCTCTTTTATCCTTCTAGTGATTATTTTGCTTAGGAGATAATGTCAAAAAGAACTGAACATTGTCACTGGATAACACTCTTCCACAGCAAGATGACTGTCAAGACATTTATGAAAAATAAAGGTTCACACAAAATAGATATATCTGTTTCAAAGCAGGTAAACATCTTTCAGTCAAAATATTCAGGGCTGATCGCAAGATGTCTGTCCATTTGGATTGTTTTGAAAATGTGAAACAGATGACAGACACAAGTAGGTTGGCAGCATTCTACTTGACACAAAAGTTCCATTTCATAGTATCTTAAGATTTTTGAAAAAAGTGTTTCAGATACAAACAAGAATGTAAAACAAGTATTGGCATATTTTCATTAAAAACATTCTGTTTAATTAGTTGCATAAAAACACACATTTTGAGAGGTAAAAAATATACCAAATCAAGAGTTAGAAGGTATGAGTATTATTTATATCTGAGATATATATATATATATGCGTAGTTTAAATTTGCCAATATATAACAAGGTGAAAGTGGTGAAGCTGAAATAAATGTATGTTATTGCCAATGGATCCATGTTGGCAGGTATCTTAACCATGCAGAAAAAATTTAGCAGGTAGTAATTCAAAAAGTATTGAAATATTAAAGGAAACATAGATACCGTATATGCTTGTATTTATACTAAGGCATTTTCCAGCACTGTGGACACAGACTTCCACTTTGTTGCAGTAAATGTTAAATTTAATCTAATTCTCTCTGTTGCCCTAAATGACAAATAACTAGAAAACACAGCTGAAAATAAAGCTAACTAGACAGAGTTACAGCTGCCTTACCAGTTTCCACTCTAGGTGCTTAATAAATAAGTTTCCTTTATATATCTTTCACTGTGTTGTTTTGACAGCAGCAGTATTAAAACATATGTTAACTATATATGTATGGTGCCATGAGGTGAGTAGTCAATAGAAATTCTTCCTGGAGAAATAGCTTCAGCAACATGTCTTTAGGAAGAAAAATAGAAATTTTATGAAGTGTTTACCAATTAAATAAAAATTAAATACTTTAAAAATTAAGCATATTCCAGTGCACGTGATTAAGGTGATAATTTGGCAGATCCTCATCAAATTTGATGTCTTACTCTTTTGTTAGAAGAAAATGTATTCTATTAAAAGCAGTTACTTTATAATAACAAACATGACTTTACTGTTGCATTGGTTACAATGTTTTCATATGTTTTTACATGAGGTTTCCTCTACTGTGTGAGAAGACATCATTAATTCATATGAGCTGATAATCATGTTAGAGGTTGGTTTAATGAGATTAGTACTTTTTTTGTAATTACTATGGTAATACACTGCATGTGACTCATACAATTCTCTTCTATTAATTAGTATGTGATTGCTTTAGTAGAATTAATTTCTTTGGAAGTCTCAAGTTCATTATACTAAGTTAAATAGTTATTGTCTATATTACATAGTTTATTTCATTAGGGGTTTGTTTCGGACTTTTTTCTGTTTGAAATTTCATCTTCTTCAGAGTCCACAAATCTCACTTTACATTCTTGGGATTTGTTTCACTCACAGAATTACAGAAACTATACAAAATAAGTAGTTACTTATGCTCAAATCCTGAGAATCACCATTTGTCTTTAAAGTGCTACTCGGGCTATTCTGGAAATGTTCTATGAGCCATCACACAATATAATCTCCACTTAGGCTGATTTTCTGTGACCAAAGATGATGCCTCAGATCAGGGGAAATAGAAAAGTTGTCATCATTTCTGCATATTATTGTTTAACACAGTATACCTTGGATGAAGAAAATGCCAGAGTTAGATCCTTGTGAAGCACCAGAGATTTAGAGCAACGCAAATGCGCCATTTGCCTTCAATCAGCAGCCAATGTAATGTATTGCAAAGACTGAGGAAAGCTGCTGTAAGTTGGCTATCTAAAGCCTTTGAGCTTTAAGAATGAGTTTGTGCTGAGATGGTTCTGCAAAAAATGATGCAGCAACGTTTGCAGTCAACACTAGAGTTCTTTGAGCAGTAGCCTGAATGTATTTCCTGTAAATGTGTATTTTACAGGTTTTCTTTCTATCCTGTTCTTGTTTCCTTCTGTCCCTCAAGCAATGTGAAGGAAAGTAAGGGATATTCTGTTAAATTCCCTGTCCGTCAGGAAGTCTCCTTTGGAAAAGACTAAACATGGTAATTGTAGACAAAACAGAAAGGGAAATTCATGCCCACATCCTGAACAAGTTTTATGATTTTTAGATAACAGAAAAAGTGTATACAAAATATGCCACTGCTCTGTAGGGAAATGATAAGTGTTTCCCACAGAAATTCAAAATTAATGATACTTTTTTTTTTTGTGGAAATGCTAAAAAGCAGTGATCATATATGGTGAGAACACTAGCTTCCTACTGTTCAATCAATACAGTAAAGACTGACATCTTTCAAACTGCCAACCTACCAATTAAAATTTTATATCACATTATAAAATCAGACTCAATCTTATAATTTGTTATGACAAAAGTCTTATACTTCATCAAATAACTGATTAAATTCTTTTTTTTTAATTGTATGTGAAGCCACTTACACTATTCTCTTTGAAAGGAATAGAAAAACATAGAACAATAAAACTCATCACAGTTTAAGATTCTATAATAAGTATACAGAAGGTCACCTTTTTATTGTGCTGAATGCCTTAACTGTAAAAGCTGTTACATCAAATTAAATGCTGTTATCTTCACATGCAATGTCCTCATGATTTTTGACACAGCAAACTTCATATGGACAAATTAATATTCCTAACACAAAATAAGGTGCAGGAGTGCTATAATAGTTATCTCTTTGCAGTGCACAGTCTCAGTGCATACATAGGCTTTTATGGCTATTGTAATGTTACCTTCTTAAGTATTTTTTTATTTATTTTTTGTTTTCAGAATGGCAAAAAGATTATAAAAGTGTAAATCCTGAAGAGCCTTTAAGGATAAAGAATACAACATTTACACTAATTATCTATGACACAGTTCATCAGTATCTCCACACATGAAAGAGGTCTTGTTCTATAATAATAAAGTATTCGTCAACAAAATTAGCATCAAGATCAGAATTTGTCATGTTGTTGCCTACCTGTAGAGTGTCTCAAAATCTTAGTGATGACAGAAGAACCTAATTAAATGTTTGTCACCTGCATATTTTCATATCTTTCCAGTTACTTATTACACATTAGATGGTGCACATCTGTATTAGTTTTGGATCTCTGACCTTTCCTCTTATTTGTGGTCCAGATCTGCCTTGTGTATTATAAGTCTACAAATCTCAGCATGTGAAGTTGGATGGGATGAATCTGAGCCTTCAACATTGTAACTGTTTTCTCCTTTCCCCCAGCTCCCTGGTAATTTCTTTTTGTCACTTTTGCTGTTTCTCTTCCGACTACAGCAGTCTCCTAATAATGTCACCTGACGTTTTCAGTGTACCATTTTCCTCTCAGCAGTTTTATGGTTTCCCAAAGCATGGAGGATTCCTTTCACACAAGAAAAGTGCAATTTTCTACATGCAAAAATTACTTGATGCTTTATAAGGAAAGCTGAATCTTAAGTTGATTATGATGATGATCAAGTCATATAATCTTAGAGAGGCTACTTTAGTCAAAATCAGAGAAAGTTAAAAGCAGTGAAGCTTCAACATTAAGGAACCTGAAAAGTCTATTTCAGGGTTGCCAATGTTTTGCCTAGTTTAAGGGCATTTGCACTTTCAAACCACCGTGGCCCTATGCTCCAGTATTTCTGGCAAACCTTTCGCATGTTATCCAGTATTCTTCTGTGGCTTGCTCTGTTTCATCTACTAGAATTACCCTGAATAGTAGTTAAACATATATTACAGTTGAAACTTTTATTTTTACTTTCTATGTGGCAATCATCATCATGAACAAGATGATGAATGCCTTGATTTCCTGTATTTCATCCAGGAATTAAAATGTAAGTGATACATCATGTCAAAATGCCGCAGCCATGGATACTCCTGCTATAATATCAGTCTTGAGATCCTTCCCAGCACACATGTGAATAGAGTCATGGCTTGCATAAATACTTCCTTAATTATACACGTGGATGTTAGTATTCAAGAACTGTTTGTTATTCCTCAAACTCAAGATTTTTGGCAACTGAATTTTGCACAAGTATCCTGAAATTCAACTTGCACTAAACCCCATGCCATTAATCGTGCTCCATTATACAACATTCTTATTACGCATACTGCCAAGAAAAAGCAAAGCAATCATCTATTGTTTGGATTTTAATACATTTGTCAGCTTATTATATATTCAGCAAATCCCACTGTCAGGGTGCAGTTTACATAGTATTAATCTATATTAATCTATCAGCCTAAAAATATTAGAAATAATATTTTCAAATGGGGTTTTTGAGAGTTTTTTATGTATCTTTGTTATACCAAGAGGAAAAATTCTTATTAAACATTAGTCAAAATTTCAGTTCTTCTAGGTTAGTTTAAAAACCTTGAATTCATCTGGCTTTGCTATATGTGGGGTTTTTTTTTAATGTATTTACTGCTTGAATATATCATAAGCATTACTTCTCTTCAAGAGGAAGTGCAGGGAAACAGACAGAAATGTTGTTACATAAAAGTCAATTATTCCTTACATGAAAGCATTTTATTAAGAAAGAAAAAAGGAGTCATCTGTAATATGAAATACTTCTGGATTCTGTTGGATAGTTGACAAAATGAAATACTTAAATATTAAATAAGTCTGAATGAATGTTTCTGGTTTTAACAATTCCCAAAAACTATCATCATAACCCTCACTTAGATAAAATTAACAGCTGTCAATGGACTTTACATATTGTGAGGCCAAAACCCCTTGGTATTAAAGGAACTACTAAGAGAGTTTGTTCTTTAAGCAGCAAAGGTATTTATTCAAGTAGTGCTGGAAAGCCAGCCAGCTCACACTGGACAAACTAGCTTCGAATCAACAGTGCAAAAGGAGCCATTCTATATGTTTCACTACATGATTACAACATACAATTTTGCATAGTAATATGATTACAATATCTGATTATGCATATTAATGACTAGGCAGAGGTGAAGAGGCGTCTGGGCGGAACCTTCCAGAATCTTCTTTTGGCATAAGGATTAAGTGGCCGTTTCCAGTCTTCGGCCTCACTCTAGGGGTCTTTAACTCCTCTTCTTCACCTTGACCTATGCAGCCTTCATTGTTCATGACCTAGTCACTGAAGCTTACAGAAACT
>WBMV01008169.1:16256-52816 GCA_013396655.1 Campylorhamphus procurvoides
ATATATATATATATATATATATACATGAAAAAACCCTATAGATCTATACCACCTCATGCCACTTGTGGGGGCACAGGAAATGGACTCCCTTCTGGGAAAAAGGGATTCTGTCTGGTCAAAAAAAGGTAATGGAGGGAGCTGTCTGGTACTTCAATTATCAAGGGTTTTCTTCCCATGTGAATAATTTCTTTTCTTATACCTTTTGTTATTAATATTGTTGCTGTTACAGTTCAATTTCTTATCTCATTGCTGTTTCCAGTAAATATTCTTATCTATGTCCATGATCTTAGC
Organism: Campylorhamphus procurvoides; assembly: GCA_013396655.1. Classification (NCBI taxonomy): domain Eukaryota; kingdom Metazoa; phylum Chordata; class Aves; order Passeriformes; family Dendrocolaptidae; genus Campylorhamphus; species Campylorhamphus procurvoides. The sequence goes on from WBMV01008169.1 coordinate 16,548, forward strand.
TTTTTGTGCCTCNTACAATTTTGCATAGTAATATGATTACAATATCTGATTATGCATATTAATGACTAGGCAGAGGTGAAGAGGCGTCTGGGCGGAACCTTCCAGAATCTTCTTTTGGCATAAGGATTAAGTGGCCGTTTCCAGTCTTCGGCCTCACTCTAGGGGTCTTTAACTCCTCTTCTTCACCTTGACCTATGCAGCCTTCATTGTTCATGACCTAGTCACTGAAGCTTACAGAAACTTAATGGCTTAAAGCCATTTTGCTTTATTCAAATGACTACATTGTCATGATTAACAGCACTAGATTGTTTGTATATAATTTTCTAAGATCAGGTCCAGTGGTTTGAACAGAACACATCTCCATGTTTGCCTATAAACTCAAGCAAAGTGGGTGCTGAACAGTTTCTACTGATCCAGATAACCATTTCTGGGGTTTATCTTAGTTTTAATTGCCAGTTCATTTCAGAAGCTAGAGAGAACAGTGCTCAAACCTTATTCTTTGCCACATCTCAGGGGTCTGAAGTTGTATGAAATTCCTTTTGACCGGACCATTGGTGATAAACCAAAACATTTATAATCCGCTCTGGATCTATTTTTAGGTATCTAATTAAAAATAAGATTCAGTTCCTCAATTTATTAATTCCTACATGATTAATTTATTTTTTTAAGATATTTATATATGGCAGTGAGGAGTTTTGATTTCAAATCTTTTTTACAGTAACTTATATGCATTGATTTTGAGACATGCAGAGGGTGAAATATTCAACTAACAAAATGCTTTAAGGATTAACCTCATTGTTTGCAACATACTACAGAGCCTCTGTTTCATTAAACCACAGACTGACACTGTACAGTGACTAGCATGCATTGTATATGTGTGTTAATGTTTAATAGGTGATTTCAAGAATATCAGTTGCTGGAGCATTTCTCTGGCAGGGTATTGGAGTCAGTGTACTATTGAAAAAAACATCCCACTGACCAGAAACTTGCTAAATTAGTGGAATGATTCAATAAATTGAATCACCATCATCTACAGAAACAAAGAGTGCAAGATCTGGGTCAGTGAGTCATCATGTTAAGTCCTCCACATGGTAATGCCTGATAATGGGCCATCTGCCTGGCAATAATCATTTGTCCTAAATTAAATATAATGAGGATATGATCAGATAATGCTGAAACATGAATGTACCCTATTCTGCCTTTAAACTATAAACTGTCCTAGCAGTTTACATTATAAATTACTTATATTTTTCATTCATCTTTCTCCTTTATTATCAACTTCTAATTATTGGTCTTACTATTTTGACTTCTTTCTGACGTTATATTAGTTCACAGTACTTTTCTCAATTTCTCATTAATACCTATCTTAATTTATTTTTTTCTTGTACTCTTTATTTTACTGCCTCCACCTATAGTGTCTTCATCATTAAATCTTCTTGTTCTCTTCCTTTGTTGATTCTACTCTCTTTTCAGTTTGTACTTTAGTAATGTTTCGCTTCTTTCTCTCATTCAAATTCTTTGCAGTGTGAGAAAAAGGAAATTTTACTATGGTTTTCTTCTTGCCTCTTTTCAAATGTCTTTATTTTATTTTACTCTTTATTTTTCAATATCTCATCTTCTTTCATATTTCTTTGTGGCCTCCTACTTGGACAGTCTAGCTTTGCCATTTCTTCATTAAATTCCTCTGTGAACTTAATCTCTAAATTTCTCTGTGAGCTTATTGGCTGTGAGGTAAATTTCCCTCCTTCTTTACCAAAGTGTTGTACAAAACAAAGGTATGGAAGTGATCAAGGCATACAGTTATATAGAAAATTTATTTCTTCTCTTCCAATATTAAACCTTGTTTTCAGCATTTCTTTTCTCTGTGTTTGGAAAGCAAGGTCTTCACAGAGATGGTTATTTCTATTCCATTTTGTGCAGCTAGTACTTTTGCAACTCCTTAATCTTTGGTATGATAATATTAGCCCATTGTATTTTAGTGAGCTGGACACATAATAGAAAACATATATCAAGGAAGAGAAACAGAAGTTGTAATCCTGCATAGATGGATGATGTAATTTTGAACTTCTATGAAGACTGAAATTTTCCAGAGCTTGGGGAAGAAGTAATTTTTCTACCAAATAGACAAGGAAAATATACTATCATACAATCTTTGAAATACTAGAAAGGACCATTTTGCTAACTAATTCTTAAAATTAATATGAATTGAAATAAATTTATACAAGTATAAGCAACTTCAAATTTATTAATAACTAACGCATGCATAACTGAATTGCAAGTTTTAAAGATATGTGAAATAAAATAATTTCTTGTCTTCCTTTTTTCAAGAGTATTGTTCAGTTTATATCTTATCAGCTTTTCAAAATCTTTTTTTTTCCTAAAATGTGGCTAACTGAATATTTTATTATGAAAAGAAAAATATTTTAAAACTCATACCTGTCTGAAGTCTTTCCAGCAACAAATAACATACTCGGAGAACATTTATTTAATTAGAAAATGTAGGATGACACTCTGCTTAGCACACATACCAGTTATTCAGGTGTTTAATATACTAGTTCATCCAAAATTCTATTCATATTTTCAGTGATGTTTTGACCAGCAATCCATGAGGAGAGGATAATTTTTATTTTCTATTTCATGTCTCCTCTGTACGTGTTAAATGTATGCAGATATTCATATTGTTAGAACGTGAAGCATATGGATATAACATAGATGGTATGAAACATGGTGGACAATGTCTTGCTTCTGTCCATGATAGGGTTAATTTTTTGCAGNGTTGGAGAGGGGAGGGTGAGCAGCACATAGTTTTAGTGGGAGCACTAAATTGCAGAATACCATTTCTAAATCAAGGCAGTACATAATGGTGGTATTTTTTTTATTTCCCTCAAACAGAGGTAGTGCCATGAAAATCAACGCATCAAATTATATTTCCTTTCTTAGAATCAATCAGCCAATGTACAGCGATTTTCAGTAACACTTAGAATACTTTGATCTCATAACAGGTATCAAATTATCTCAAGCTGTCTTATATTAGCTTCTCTAATGTCCTGCAGTCAGACTACCTTGAGTTCTGGTCATGTTGCACAACTTCAGGCAGGTTACGCAGATTCAGACTGGTAACTTCATTTGGTGACCTCCAAGGGACATAAAGGGCCACATACAATGGTATTAGTAGTGTAGGAGGAAATGTTCTTCTCTCTCAGTCAATATGGAATTGCAGGCTCAGCATGAGGCTAAAAGAGTTCATAGGACCATAGAATATATTGATTTGGAAGGGACCTATCATAGTCACCGAGTCCAGCTCCTGACCCTGCACAGGACACCCACAAGAATCCTAAGAAATTTTTCCAAATCCTTCTTGAACTCTGACAGGCTTGATGCCATGACCATTTCCCTGGCAAGTCTGTTCCAATGCTCAGCCATCCTCTGGGTGAAAAAGCTTTGCCTGATATTTAACTGAAATCTCCCCTTACTCAGCTTCATGCCATTACCTTGAGCCCTGTGACTTTTCCTGAAAGTAAAGAAATTTGTAGTTGCTTCTCCTCTTCCTCTTATGAAGAAGTTGTAACCGCAGTGAGGCCTCCTGTCAGTCTTTTCTCCAGGATGAACAGAACAAGTCACCTCGGCCACTCCTCACACGGCTTCCCCTCCAGACCCTTCAACCATCCTCGCTGCCCTACTCCGAATGCTTTCTAAGAACTTAGTATCTGTCTCATATTGTGGAAACTAAAACTACCCACAATATTCAAGGTGAGGCTGCCCCAGTGCAGAGCAGAGCAGGACAATCCCCTCTCTGGACCGGCTGGTGGTGGTTTTGCCTGGTGCCCCTCAGGACAGGGTTGGCCCTCCTGGCTGCCAGGACACTGCTGACTCATATTCAACTTGCCATTGACCAGGTTCTTTTCTACAGTGCTGCTCTCCAGCATCTTGTTCTCTAGTCAATTCAAACAACCAGGGTTGCCATGTCCCATGTTCAGAATCTAGCACTTGCCCTTGTTAAATTCTTACAGCTGGTGATTATCATCTAATTCACTGAGGTCTCTATGCAGGGCCTCTCTGCCCTTGAGGGAGTTGATGGCTTTGCCATTTTAGTGTCTTAGGCAAACTTACTTCATATTCATTCCAGGCATTAATGAAGATGTTAAAGAGAACTGGGATGAAGATGGAGCCCTGCAGAACCCCACTAGTCACAAAACACCAGTGATGTTACTCCACTCGCTATAACTCTTTGTGCCTGACCTGTGGGCCAGTTGCTTATCCACCACATAGCACAGTTATCTAGCTGTGTGCTGGACATTTTGTTCAGAAGGATCTTGTGAGAGACAATATCAAAAGCTTTGTTGAATTCAAAAAAGATTACATCTATTTGCTTCCCTAGATCAAGTAGCTGGGCTACCATGTTGTAGAATGAAATCAGGTTCAACAAGCAGGACTTTCCTCTCATCAACCCATGATGGCTATGACCGATGACTGCATTGTCCTCTAGGTGTTTTTCAGTATTTCCTAGAAAAGTATTTCCCATGATTTTACCGGACACTGATGTGAGACTGACAGGCCTGTAGTTTTCTAGGTCCTCCTTCTTGCCCTTCTTGAAAATCAGGACAACGTTATGAAGCTTCCAATCAGCTATATATGTCAATTGCATGCTCCTGGAGTTTTTCTCTAACTTATATTATCTAGTTTCTGACTATTCATTATCCTACTCAATGTCCTTTTTGAAGTACAATGCAGATATTAGAAATGTATTTTGATTTTGTTTTCTGTGTAAAATTACTGTCTGGGATATATTTTAATAATTGATAATATATACAAGTCTACCTTTTTTACTGGCTCATTTCTGTTGCCTGTTGCACAGTTAAGTGGCATTATACAGTCCTACATTTGGTCCTCTAAACCAAGGATGTTCCGCAGTGAAAGTAATTTTTTCTCATCCTGCTTTTGTTCAGAATAACCCAAAATCTTATGGAAAGAAGTACACATGAAAAGGTCTTTTGCATTCTACGCTCACATTCAGACAGGCTTTAGAATTACATGTTCTGATGCAAAATTTCCCAAATTTTGGATTGTGATCTTCAAGTTATACTGTGAGTTCACCCTCACTTTCTTTATGCAGTATATTTTACTGGGTGAAGTAGTCTCTGATCCTCCAAAATGCAAAGTAAGGTATTTTTTTATCATGAAACTTCCTGAACTTCTAATTCCAAATCATAGAATCAACTGGCTTGGAAGAGACCTCCAAGATCATCAAGTCCAACCCTTGATTCCACAAGAACATACACATCATACTGAAAGAACCTCTAACTCCCGTGATTGCAGTGCATTCTTTATTGATTTTTTTTCAACACTATTACAGTTATTTTTTAATGAGTGCTAGATAAGGAATGAAAATTTATTCAAATTTCAGAGAAAACTACTTTTATCTTTATGTGACAGGACTTACCAGTAAAGAACTGATTTGAGTCCACAGAACGAAAGACAATCTCATTACTGATTATTACGTCTTTGCGAAGAAAAACTACATGATGACTCCTTACTCCTGCATCCCACACATTCTTTTTTCTCACTGTCTTTTCATCAGCTTTATAAATTTGTCAATTTCTACTTTGTTAAGAGAAGAACTCAGATACAAAGGTAGCCCAATTCAGTTAAGCCTGTCCACCACTGAAATTAGGGGAAATAGTGATGAACATACATATATATAGTGAGAACAAAAGAAGAATCAGAATAGACCAAAGTGGAGACAGCGTTCAGTATCCTGCAGAAACTTCCACTAGAGAGGTAAAACTTAAGAGAATTGTATGCTGGCTATGGGACAGAGAAAAAATAAAGAAAAAAACAAAAAGGTAAAACAGCTTTATAGAAAATAACAGGTTTTGTGTATTTGAGTGCTGTACATACATAGATTTTTCTAACTCCTCTGTTCTTGTTTGTTTGTATGGGTCTTTTTCTTTCTATTTTTCTCTAGTAACTTTTATTTGGGGGGGAGGGGAGGTAGCCTTTTTGGTTTGTGCAGACTTTTTTTTAATGTGATATTTTTGCAATCTGAATACATTTATTCATCATTGCAATTATCTTGCAATGAAAATAAAAAGATCTAAAATAATTTATTATGTGAATAACAAAAAATCTCAGGAAGCATTTAGACAATACTAATCCTCTCTGAAAGCATTGTGACAACCTTTTTTTTTTTTTTTTTGAAACTGTAAAATTAATATCGGTCTTAATCCAGGAAATAAGATTAGCAAATTTTAATACAGAGTTAATCAGGTTGTGCTGACTCACTTGACAATGCCAAAAGAAATAGTTGAAGAGTTGGGATTACAAATCCTACCTGCACATCCTACAAAGAGTTCATGAAGCATTGTCAATTCTTCCTCCTCTCGTATTTGGCAATTTTTCCTAAAGTTAGAATTCTGAGAAGAAGCTTGTCACCTGAAAACCTTCTTTTTAACTTTTAAAGCTAACAGTATCTCATAAATGTTTTCCAGTGTTGAAAAGAAATCTTCAAATCTATGGCTATGTATGACATTATTTTTTGGCAACTTTTTTCTGTGTGTGATTATGTACTGATTTGATAAAATGATCACTCTATTTAGACATCATATTTCTTACCCAACTTTTCTCTGTTAAAAGACATCACTACAATAGTTTCCTTATCTTTTAGAAACCAGGGTCTGAGAACAGTTTAATAGTTCATTCAGTAACTGTTCACACTATCTGAAAAGAGAAGAGGTACCAATTTCAAATTCATTATAATCCAGTTCCTAGTATTCTCCCTTGTTTATGAGTATCTCAAACAGGTAATTAAAAAAAAACAAAACAAAACAAACAAAAAAACCCCCAACTTCTTAAATAAATGGTGGCACCAAGAGTACCACTTTTATAAAAAACTGTAATCTTTTAAATAAAAAAAAAAAAGGTAAACTCTCGTATAAGATTGCATGTCAGTTACATAACAAGACGTTCTCTAGAACTAATAAAAATATGTTTTATTCCTAAGAATGTTTTTACTCTGCAATGGAATAATTTAAACATTTCTGAAGTTAACTAGTGCCTACCTGTTCATGAACTTAGTAAGTTTTAACCTCAACCCTACTCCATCCATTTGTAGTCTGTTTGATAAGGTATTGAAACTTTTTCTTTTCTGTGTTGGTTTGTTTTTTTCCTTCTTTATAGTTAGCACATTTCTTCTCTATGTTACACTGTCCTCATTGTAATAGTTAAGTTCTTTATTTTGAATCTTTTTTTTAAATTAGGCTAATTTGTTTTGCCTGTTTTAGTTCTCCCAAGAGTATAGTAGATCTTATCAATTTCCATTTAATCATTGTATTGTAGCTCTTTCTCTGCATTTCCTCTGGCAAAAATGTTCCTTAATAACCTTTGCAGACTTAGATAGGATGTATTTCTCAGTCCTGAAGTACAATTTTTCTGCTTTCATACTGAGACTGTATTGCTAAGGATTTACAACTGTTACCCCCAATTTACACAGGGTCATATCAATTTAGACATATTTCTTTCAAAATTATAGAGAGTTTCTGATATTATCAATAGTATTTCCTTCTTCATTTTTCAATTAGCTCAAATGTCTTGTCCAAAACCAGTATTTATATCTCCAAAATTTAAAATATAATAAGACCCATATTTTGTATGATAGAATATTTCATTAATAAAACCAGAAATAACATGCTGTCTGTTATTCAAACAACATTTTTTTACATTTACTTACACATTCTGTGTGTGTGTTAAATTTGTTTGCATGTTTTTCTTGCCTTTACACAGCTGAGATCCCATAGTGTGTTTTAATATAGAATTGTAAAATATCATTAGAATTATACTTAGGGAAGTTAACACATCTATGTTAATATCTTTTATGGCAGTTTATCATAGACATTGCATGGAGTCTGAGAACCTGATTCTCTCTGATTGTATAATATGACCCTCTTGGCATGTTATACATGCTAGGTGTGATCTTTCTCAAGAGCAAAATCACTTATGGAAGTCTAATGGAACACATGGGGTTTAGATTTCCTGTGTCTTTATGGACATTCAGTGGTCTTCTGTAGACAAAAAAAAATAGTTATTGTTACTTGAAAACAAACAACTTACCCGCCCCACCCCCCGAAAAAAACCCTGAAATTGATCTTTCTGTTCTGCCATAGTCTTAATCTATACACTTTGTGTCTGAGTTTTATTTACTTATTCTTTGTAATCAGTATCTAAATTTTAAATATCTGAGATTTTAAATAATTCATCATTCCTTCTTGTTTCCTTCAAAGGAAAATTAATTCATTTTGTGAACTTCTATCCTTGAGGTTTTTTTCAGCCTTTATTTTAAACTGCATACTAACTAATAAGACAGTGTAAGAAAGAAATCCTTGAAAACTGGTAGCTGAAGTAAATCTAGATTTAAATAAAATTATTACTTTCATACCTTGTTGAATTGAATGCATATTTATATGTTGTACTCTGAAACTTCTTCATAACTAAGGAAAAATTGAAGACAAAGTTGAGGTCTCTCTTGATAAGAGAACTTTAAAGCAATGATAACTCACCATTCACTATATTGGGAAATCAGTAACTTATCTACTGCTGATCTGTCTTTAAATATGACTAGAAGTTCTCTGCAGAGTGTGGTCACCTGGTATCCAGATGTAGACTCAGTCAAGTCAACAACGAAGGCAAACCAAGGGACAATTTGTAGATGAGTCACGAAATATTCTCAGACTGGGAGCTGATACACTATATATGTGATGTCTAATCCTGCAAAAGGTTTTCAAAACAATATTAGTGGAGATAGATAAAGCAACCCCTTTATTAGAAGCTTCAAAAGTATGTGTACAACAAAAGTATGTGCACAACAAAAGGATGTGCACGTGCATTAGCCAAACGTTACAGTTTTAATAACTTTCAGTAATTAACATATTTGATAACTATACCAGTCCGTGGCACCATTTTCCCCTGGTGCCCACCCTCAGAACGCTTTGGAAATACCCCTTGGGCCCTTTCAAGGGCACTGAGCTGACTCTCCTGTTTTGACTACAAGCTATCTTAATGTCTCAGTTGGAGTTCTTGCAGGTGTTCTTCAAAACAACATGTCCTTGGTAATATGTGTCTAACTGAATTTCAAGAATATGTGAGAAAATGTTCAGCAATCTCTAAATGCTATGCAAAATGTGAGAGACTTAGAGAAACCCATTCAACTCATATAACTCTATGAGAATCTATAAAGTGCACATTAAAATCCTTAGGCATCATATGTCTGTATTTCTTTTGAATTCAGACACTTCAGGGGCTCAAGTAACAACTACTAATGCTCTCCTTAATAGGCTGATTTACAGGAGTCTGAAGTTGTGTTGTAGAATGCATTCTCTCACATCTATCAGTAGAATTTAAGGAGACCTTATTTGGTGACAACAAATATTTATCAAGAAAAGAATAGACTCCTTTAAGGTAAGCATCTTCCTAGCACCAGCAGAGCAATAGCATGTCATTATTGAAGAACTAAATACATAAATTTTCATAACTTACTTTTAATTAAGGAACCACCTCTATCTGAAAGATATTCAATAGTCATTCCTATGAGATAAAATGTCCTGATGCAAGACAGTGCCTTCAAAGCTATGGTTCATTGAGTGGCTCATGATGCAATACAAACTGGAAAGTACATTAGTAGATTTTGCAGTTTAGAATTGAAAGAGGAGTTCAGTTCTCATGAGGAAAGGTCAGCTAAATTATCAAATGTTTCTGACATTCCCAGACTGAGGAGTGTGAACAATTTCCTTTTCACTATGCACCATGTCTGTTTCATTTGGTTTAATTTGTTGAATATCTAGCAACATCAGTTTGATGTTGCATGCTATATAAATCCTTTACACATATCAGTCTCCATGTCTTAGGCTAATTTGTGGGGTTTTTCCTTGAATCTTTTTACTTCTAATTTTTCACTTTTAATATGAAAGCACATTTGTTTAATACTTATCAATTAGAGAAACAATTTAATTGGATCTAATTTAGATGTGTGTTATCCTGAAGTAACCAAACATCTTACATTGCCCAGAAAAAATATATTACGCTTTTTGATAAGAAGCTAAATATGTGTCCTATCAAAATTACCTAACTGCATAATATTCTTCTAATGTGTGTTGTCCATACAAGGCATGTAAATTCCATTAGCTCCAGAGCTGGGGAACTGTGCTGAAAACTACAAGTTCTCAGACTGAAAAAATGTAGTTCATATACAATAACTTTGGTATAATATGTATATACATAAATAGTTGATTGTCTAAATAGAATTTTGCTTATTGCAACTTAAAGAGATTCAACTTGTTGTTTCTATTAATGATGGATGATACTTGAACTGGTAGGTAATCGAATGCAAATGTATATTCCCAGTGTTAGACACTCATCTATGCAATTTTTAGGCCAAGAAAACACATGAGGAAACTCATTCAAATTTAGAAAGTTAGAAGGATAAAATTCCTACAATATTTTATAGTGTGGTCCAGTATAAAAGACTCACTTTCCCTTACATACTAATAAGGGTAACATTTATACTAACTTTTGCATTAGGACCAAAACGCATCCTAAGCCCATTGCCTGGCATACACTAAAACCATTGTTAGATAATAAATAAACAAGATATTAAGGACTTCTCTTGAATGCATCTCTTTTAATTCTAATAACAATATAATCCCTACTTTGTAACATAAATGCTTCGACTTCATGGAACAGTATTTTTCTTGATACTTGTGTCTTTTAATGTATGAAAAGTAACACTGTGAGAAAAAGTATTTAGACTAAACTGTACAGTTCCTAGTGAAAAGTCTCAAATGATAAAGCATGCATAAATTTTAAAAAGTTTTATTTGATTAAAGTTTTATAGTAAACAATTTTCTGACATAATGTTATTCAGAAATTATTGTTTACTTTCATTGTGTGTTGTCAGACTGTCATAGAATTATGTATTTGGGGAAAGATCTCTGGAGATCATCCTATCAGTTCCCTACTCAGAGTTAGTCCAGATATATCAGGCCCTGTCAGGCTCAGCTCAGGCCCAGATGGAAGAGTATCTCCAAGAATCTCTAATGTCTCTTTGCAAGTCTATAACCTTTCTGTGCAACTTTTTCTAGTATTCAATTAGAATGGTGATTTTTTTTTTCCTAATGTCTTACCTAAGCATCATGTGTTGCCGCTTCTGCCCATTAGCTTTTTCTTTGTACATCTTGAAGAAGAGATTGGCTCTGTCTTCTCTACAGCTTTCCAACAGGTACTTGTGGATAGCAATAACATCTTTCCCACAAAAAATTTCTTTCCTAGGCTGCAAAAACCCAGCCTTCACAACCTTTTCTTGTATGCATGCTAACAGCTTTAGCTGGCTTTTACTAAACTCTAGCATTTCCTGCCTTTTTTGGCCACATCTGTTTTATTAATGAATGCCTGAAGTCATCAGTACAATATGAATGCAGGACTACCCTCAGCAGACGATAAACCAGCAACTGGAGGTGGGCCTAAGCAAAACAGGGCCCTCCCTTTGGACCACAAGCCCAGTTCTCACCCAACACGGTGAACTGAGCAGGGTGGTGACGGCAATGAGTTTCTTGACAATGTCAGGCAAGGGATTAACCAGATCAAGGATGACTCAGGGAGTGCAGGAAAAACAAAGAGTTAGAGGCAGGGCTGGAAACATCTCTAAACATGTATTCAAGGCCAGAATATATGAATGTTCAGAAGAAAAAGGTAAGACCTACAACATTAGTTTAGGCAGGAACTGACAGAGCTTGTGGACCAGTGGGATATTAGAGATAACAGACAACAGGTCTAAGATGTTTGACTTGTCCAGTCAGCTCAGAATCATCTGTATTACTTGTGTCTATCCCATTGCCCTTCTCACAGATATTAGGAAAGCTAAAGTCTTCAATGATACAAAGACCAATAGTTTTACACATCTTCCTTCAGATGTCTGAAGAGATTTGATCAATCTCTTATTGATCCTGGTGACGTGTAGCAGACAGCCATTACAGTGTCTGTCATGGTCCCCTGTACTCTGATTTTTCCAGTAAATATTCAATTGATCCACTGCCCATCCTGTGTCATCAGCATTTAGCTCTCTCCCTATGGTAATCTTCTCCTTCTTCTTCAACTTTTTGCTGGTCCCCCCTAGAAAGCCCTCTTCCATTCATCATCACATTCCAGCAATGGGAATTATCTTAACCACATTTCTTTAGTCTAAGGGAAATCATAGGCCAACAGATGTTCACAGGCTTCTAATCCCTCTTGTCTCCCAATGTACATACATTTGCATAAGTGCACTTGAGGTGGAACCTCTTCACTGAAAAATTAAGGTGATACCACCCTTGCCTCTGTGTGATATGCCTTTAAGTCACCCTCAGAGCTCTGCAGTCTCTTGCCATGAGAAGGGTCAACCCAAGAGTATTGATGGTGTCCATGTAGATTATCAGAAAGGATTAACAGCACAATGGTTTGCTGATCCTCAAGATTTTTTCCACTCCATCCCAGATATAAGCCTCAAAGGACCAAAACCCTCCCAAAACATCAGTGGGGTCCTCATAGCCACAGATATGTGGTGTCCCCTGTACTTCCACAGTGCCATTGAGGCTTCTATTTCTCATCCCACTTTGATCACTTCTCCCTGACAAACCAATATAAAGTCCTTCGCATTGGTTTAGCAGGTATGAAGTTATCAAAGTATTAAGTCTTGCACTCATTTGTTCAATTTTAAATTGTAAGCCTCAAATACCAATAAACAGTAAACAGTGAATTCTGTCTTGCTAAGTACAAGATATTAAATTACCAAGTTAGGAAGTATCTTCTGTGTAGTTTCAATAAAAATTGCTTTAGGAAGCTGTAAGGTCTGAAGTCATATATGACTAAATATTTCTGTGTAATATTACAATAACTTTGTCTGTTATACTTTTACTACTATATTGTTGTTCTGCTCAATTGTTTTCCAGAATTTAACCTTGGGATAGATTTTGTTTTCCCCATTGCGTGTCTGCCTCAGGCTGTATATGTGTTCTTTCATTTTGTGGTTTTTTTTTTTCCTAGTGTCTGGATGTTGAGACAGGAGGGTGGTTCAGACACTTTTAACTCTGAGTCTTTAGCAAAACATGTTGGTTTGGTTTTCTAAGAAAATAATAACAATTAAATACTGTCCAGAGAAACTCCTGATAGAAGTTACTATGACATAATAGGGTTTATTATGTCATGGTTAAACAGTTAAATATATATGAATGCACAGAATTCTTGATTTATATATTTTGGTGTTATAGGTCATGTGTGGTGTGGATTCATGATCTCATTCAAAAAAAGTCAGCCTGACAATAATTTGATGGACAATCTATGACAAAGAAATGAGCAGGAATTTCCTTTTTAGAGTCCCATCAAGTAAAAATCATAGAAGATAAAAATACATCCTTACCTTATTATATAAGTATTACAAGATGATTGTTGCAGGTAAAGAACAGGCAAATACAAATTTGACTGGAAGGATTAGGGGAGTATTGCAATTGTATTTGTACTTGTAGGAAATTCAACTAGAACTCTGGGCAGACCTGTAGTCTTGCAAAAAGACATGTTGAGGGATTAATTTAAAAGATGTAAGAAAACTGTTTATTAAGGAAAGAGACTCAAAAATGTCAGCTCTTTAGCTTTGAGGGCTTCTCTAGAAATGTTTGGTTTAGTGGAAATCCAAGACTTGATACTGTACAAGTACATAGATGTGAATCTTCCACAGAGAATGTGTAAGCTGAAAAATGTGAAGGTTTTTAAGCATCAGTGGTTTAAGAACAGCATTCTGTAGGAATGATAACCTAAAGGATTGTAAAACAGACTGATATTTTTATAGAGGTTTTCTATAACTCAGTTAACTCTAATAGCAGACTCTGTTATTCAGTGACCAGAGATGTTCCTTTCAACAGTATACAGTACATGTATGGAACAGGACAGAAACTTTATTCAGGTAAAAAATAGCAGAAGAGAATAGCAGTCTGAATGAGAGTGAAGCTGGTATCAGAAAAAAAAGTTAAAAACTGAGAGTATATCAATTTTCTCATAAAAAAATACAAGAGATAGGAGCAGAAGATGTAGGAAAAGAAAAAACTCACAAGAGAAGCAAAGAAACCATAATGGTTGGTCAGATTGAAAATCTAAGAGTTTATGCTGGAGGATATATTTATATTTTCAGTTTTTCTGTTAAAGATACATATTTTAATATCATGTTTATTATCTATTGAGTATGCAATTCAAATCTATCTCAGTTTAATTAATCCTCTTTATGTCATGCTTTATAATAAGTTTTGTGATCATCAATCTTTCTTTCCAGACTTTCTTCCTGGCTCCCTTTTCAGCCTCCCTTCATTTCTTCTACCTCTTTTTCACTTCCTCTTCTTTTCAGTATGTGAGCAAATAGCTCCTGCTTTTCCTCAGCATAAAATAGCATAGTACTGAGATTCTTCATTAATGAAATTTTCTATTGCTTCTGTAGTAACTAAATCAGTTCACATGAGTTGGCCAGCCATGGCAACACTTTTTTCCTAATGCTTTTGAGTTTTTTGCAAGGGGAAACACATTTTTAACCAGTAATCTCTAAAACTATGTTACACTATTGTCCAAAATGATACACCAGATACATTTCTAATTCTGCTACATGGAGAGATTCACATCCAATATGTACCAAAAGAAATATCATTAATATTCTGCTGATAAGAGATAATTTCTTTAATTAGGATCTCTATGAGGTGTTGGAGAGAGGTTTTCTCTTACCCTGAAGGTATGCTTCAGAGAGTCAGGTAGTCTTTTCCCATCCTAAGATGTAGTTTTAGCAGTCACACTTCATCAACACAGCATTTTCTATTCAGCAAAGAATTGTCTGGAATTGTCAGATTTCTGATATTCTCTTGCCTACTGCTTCTTGGTGTTCAAAAAAAAAATCCACATCTGTAAAAGAAACTCGTGGTAGTTGCAGTAGCAAAGTAGCAGTTTAGTAATTGCATAAAAATTCTACAGGATCTTTCTAATAATTTTACATGTTTTCAATATTTTTTTAATTAAATCAAAGTCATAATCCTAAACTTTTTACAAGATTAATCCATTCATGATTAAATTAATGAAGAACTTGCAAATCACCTGGTTGGCTGAGAATTCCCATTTTAGTGCAACAGAAAAAGGCATTCTACTGTCCATGTGCAGTTTATGAATCCAGACCTGCATAAAGACTCTGGAATATAACATTGACAGTTACCTTTGAACAGTAATCCTGTTCCATCTTTAATCTCTTGACTTTTCAAGAAGAGAAAATTTAGTCACAACTAGCTTCCATAGTTACCATGTGAATTCCCTCTCTGAAGTACAACTCTTCAGCCTTAGCAGAAATGACTGAAATAATGTTGATTTCTTTTTCTTAGGTTAACATACTGAGAACCCTATATTCGTGAAGCCAGATGAAGCATTGTAGCCACAACAAAAATTATTACAATTTCAGAATTTAAGAGAATTTAAAAAATAGNTTGCTATGATAGCTTTCCCCCTTGCAGTCGGTGGGATCGCTGTGAAAAATCATGTAAACAATTCTACTCTGAGGAAAATGTCTTTAAATTATTTGCTCATTATGTCATCTTTTATTTTTATATATTCTTTAATATAGAGGAAGTTGTTGTCAAAGAAATAACAGTGACTTTTCTGATGTGTATATAACTGGGACTGTCTGCTCTGATTGATAAGAATAAATCTTTAGCCAAACTTCCCCACATGTGTTTCCTGTTAGACTACTGTACTAAGCTTAATTTCTGGCCAGTATTTGTGTATCTGCTTGATGCAGCACTTTGCTTGAATTTGTTGCTTTGGTATTTACACAGATTCTTCAGAGGGTGAGAAAGGCTTTTGCATTTCAAAGGAACTTAACCTTGATATGTTTACACTATTAGTAAAGCCAGGTGACCTACACAGATGTCACAACTTCTCAAGGAGAGTAAGATACTTAGTATTTTGTTTTGCCAATCAGAATTGCTTTCTCAGAAGGGGCTCAGGAGGAGCCAGGAAAGGATTCTCTTTCTTTGCAAAAAAGCACTGTTTTGCTTCATTGAATGTTTGTTTAGCAGCATCTTGCCTCTGTAAAACGTTCAATTCCTCTGATTCCAATCATTAATTTAAAGAGTAGTCCTTTGCTATAGATGTTGTGGATGCTATTTTTCAAAGTTTATTTCATATGGAATTAAAGTTAAAATTTGATCAAGGCAAATGTTCCTAATAATGTAGTTTGTAAGCATGTTTTCCCATTGAATTTAAAAGAATATTCACAGAAAATGTAGTGTGCATAAATGTGTTATTTTTTGTAGTATGTTTATTGTACACACAGCACAAAAATTTACTTCATTGATATGCTGGGGAGACATTCACTGAAAACACAGCTCTTATCTTCAAGTTCCATGGGAAGGGCTGGCTCCATTGCATTTGTGACCAGCTGTACTGAAGAGTAATATCTTCATTTGGGGGTGGATGAAGTAATTAAGTAATCAGTTCAAAAGTGCTGTTTTCTAGATTTGAATGTGACGATATTTTCCCTGAATGTTAATGTAGTTTACAGGCTCTGGGCTAGACTATAAACTCTGTTTTTCAATTGCAAATCTCAGAAAAGAACAAAATGCAAAATCTGCAAATGCAATAGAGTGTTTTCAAGATACTGTTTAGACATTTTATTTCAGTTGCTGCAACCATTTCTCAATAGGGAGGCCTTAATAGGGGTTTCTAATGCTGACATCAGTGCAAACAAGTCCCAGATATCCTAAGTAATAAATATGTCAATAAAACTTTAGTGCAAATAGTATCAACTCTCAGTATCACAGGGAATTTAATAAATGCTGTCTTAAAAGAGTGTTATTTGGCAGTAATTCAATTTTAGCATTAGTTTTGCTAAAAGCATTTGGTTTTCTCCTATTTAATATAGAGCAAACCTACAGGAAATTAAGGTAAACAATACATAAAAAACCCTTCACAATGGCTATTTTTGGCAGTATTTTAGGCTTTAAACAAAACTAAGTGTATTGGAATCCACTGTATTCTGTTTCATCTTTAAATATTTCTTCAACAGAAAACATGGTTTTGAAGGCTAGAGGAGCAATATCTTTAAGATGGCAATACCACAGTGCTCAAAACAGAAATTGTATACCCATGACTGAAGTTTTAAACAATTGGAAGACTGACTAATTTTAAAATTAAGATCGGGATTTCAAGGGTTACCTAATGTCACATAAATAATTACATGTGGTTATTAATGTCAGACTCTCATACCTCATCTCAACACTAAGCTTTAAATAGCCCCAGATGAACTTTGGACAAAACAGATGAGTGCTAGAATCTGACTAAATAATTCATCTATACTCATGACTTAAGATACTAAATCTAAGGGCCCAGAAATGAAGACCCAGTTACATCATCTGTTCTTATAACACAATCTGGTCACATTTTGATTTACAGCTAATTGTTCTGCACAGTTTTGGGAGTTTGGGGGTTTTTTTGATGATTTTTTTTTATTACTTCGCAGCACTTTTCATAAAAACATTATTTTTTACCCTACAGTGTATTCCATTCTGAGCAGAATGCAAGTTCCATTCTGTCTTTTAAAGCAGAAATGCAAACCTGAAAAGGAAGGGTCAAATTATTTCTGATAAACATGGTTCTGTTTCTGGATGCTTGTAGATTTGTTTTTCTTTTAAATTATATAGAAAAAAATATGGATTACATTCCAAAGAAGTATCAGCATAAAGTAAGGCTGCTATAGGGAGATTTAATATGCACTCTTGTTGAATTGTTTGATCTATGATCTTTCATTCACTCCAACTAAGTATTTTTCCAAGGGCTGAGTAATTCTCCAAGTATTTAACAAACATTATTTCATCTTCTGAAGCTGAATAGGCAAAATGTTGCCTGCCAAATTGTGACAATTTCTTGACTCAGTCTGGATTCATGTAAGTTTCCAATTTTTTTTTTTAATCTGTCACCGAATCTCTTCAACATAGTGATAGATNAGTACTATTTCAATAAATGTTTTGAAGAAAGCTTTCTTCTTCTCTGAAGTACTTGCCTTTTGCACTTTCAAAAAGCAAATATTGCCTAAGATCTCATCAGTGTTTGTGTAGGAACTAATTAATTTTTATTCTATATACATGCCAGTTTGACTCCATTTATATTTATATATATATATATATATATATTANCAATCATTAATTTAAAGAGTAGTCCTTTGCTATAGATGTTGTGGATGCTATTTTTCAAAGTTTATTTCATATGGAATTAAAGTTAAAATTTGATCAAGGCAAATGTTCCTAATAATGTAGTTTGTAAGCATGTTTTCCCATTGAATTTAAAAGAATATTCACAGAAAATGTAGTGTGCATAAATGTGTTATTTTTTGTAGTATGTTTATTGTACACACAGCACAAAAATTTACTTCATTGATATGCTGGGGAGACATTCACTGAAAACACAGCTCTTATCTTCAAGTTCCATGGGAAGGGCTGGCTCCATTGCATTTGTGACCAGCTGTACTGAAGAGTAATATCTTCATTTGGGGGTGGATGAAGTAATTAAGTAATCAGTTCAAAAGTGCTGTTTTCTAGATTTGAATGTGACGATATTTTCCCTGAATGTTAATGTAGTTTACAGGCTCTGGGCTAGACTATAAACTCTGTTTTTCAATTGCAAATCTCAGAAAAGAACAAAATGCAAAATCTGCAAATGCAATAGAGTGTTTTCAAGATACTGTTTAGACATTTTATTTCAGTTGCTGCAACCATTTCTCAATAGGGAGGCCTTAATAGGGGTTTCTAATGCTGACATCAGTGCAAACAAGTCCCAGATATCCTAAGTAATAAATATGTCAATAAAACTTTAGTGCAAATAGTATCAACTCTCAGTATCACAGGGAATTTAATAAATGCTGTCTTAAAAGAGTGTTATTTGGCAGTAATTCAATTTTAGCATTAGTTTTGCTAAAAGCATTTGGTTTTCTCCTATTTAATATAGAGCAAACCTACAGGAAATTAAGGTAAACAATACATAAAAAACCCTTCACAATGGCTATTTTTGGCAGTATTTTAGGCTTTAAACAAAACTAAGTGTATTGGAATCCACTGTATTCTGTTTCATCTTTAAATATTTCTTCAACAGAAAACATGGTTTTGAAGGCTAGAGGAGCAATATCTTTAAGATGGCAATACCACAGTGCTCAAAACAGAAATTGTATACCCATGACTGAAGTTTTAAACAATTGGAAGACTGACTAATTTTAAAATTAAGATCGGGATTTCAAGGGTTACCTAATGTCACATAAATAATTACATGTGGTTATTAATGTCAGACTCTCATACCTCATCTCAACACTAAGCTTTAAATAGCCCCAGATGAACTTTGGACAAAACAGATGAGTGCTAGAATCTGACTAAATAATTCATCTATACTCATGACTTAAGATACTAAATCTAAGGGCCCAGAAATGAAGACCCAGTTACATCATCTGTTCTTATAACACAATCTGGTCACATTTTGATTTACAGCTAATTGTTCTGCACAGTTTTGGGAGTTTGGGGGTTTTTTTGATGATTTTTTTTTATTACTTCGCAGCACTTTTCATAAAAACATTATTTTTTACCCTACAGTGTATTCCATTCTGAGCAGAATGCAAGTTCCATTCTGTCTTTTAAAGCAGAAATGCAAACCTGAAAAGGAAGGGTCAAATTATTTCTGATAAACATGGTTCTGTTTCTGGATGCTTGTAGATTTGTTTTTCTTTTAAATTATATAGAAAAAAATATGGATTACATTCCAAAGAAGTATCAGCATAAAGTAAGGCTGCTATAGGGAGATTTAATATGCACTCTTGTTGAATTGTTTGATCTATGATCTTTCATTCACTCCAACTAAGTATTTTTCCAAGGGCTGAGTAATTCTCCAAGTATTTAACAAACATTATTTCATCTTCTGAAGCTGAATAGGCAAAATGTTGCCTGCCAAATTGTGACAATTTCTTGACTCAGTCTGGATTCATGTAAGTTTCCAATTTTTTTTTTTAATCTGTCACCGAATCTCTTCAACATAGTGATAGATCTGTGTAGAAAAATAAGCTTTGTAGACACCAGGGAGGGTGTGTTGATGATGGCTAGTTGATAAGGCACAGAGGATGAGACAGCAACTGTTGATGAAATACATAACATACATGACATACATTACTGTCTCAAAATCTGGTTTTGTTGCAAATATATTTATATTCATTCATAATGAGTATTTTAGTTTCTTTCTTCAGCATTTTTAACTTCTGCTAATGTACTTTTCAAAAGTTTCTGCCTTTGTGGTTATATAGCTTTCTCAGCATTTAATTGAATTCCTAATTTTGTACATTTACCTTCAGAAAATCATACAAATCTGTTGGTGGGCTAAAGTTTCAGTACAGCAAAAGATCCTGTGGGAAGGAAGTGACTCTGTATTCATTGTAAGACTTTTGTTGTCTTGACTACATTGTCTTGAATCATTGCAGTGACTGAGAGTTCATTTCTGTCTGCTGACTTTCCTCAAAAACACATTTCTTAGGCAGCCTTTGTTTCTGCCTTCTTCCATTACAAACCTGAAGATTGAAAGAGAGTGGTTTTTAAAACCTTTGATGGTCTGCGTTGTTCTAGAATGGAAACTTATTCAGTTACATTAATTTATCATTAATTTAGTTTTGTGTTTTCTAACATAATATATTTAAAATTTTATGGAAGGCCAAAGTGCAATTTCTAACATAGCACTTGATTACAGAAATACTCTGTAAGAGTGTCCTTCTATGAATCAAGACTGTGGTGGTTTGACCCTGGATAAATGCCTGGTGTCCAGCAAAACTCTTTCAAGTTCACCCTTCACCTTCCAGAGGGAAGAAAAAAAAAACAGCTAGGAATTTACAGCTAGAGATAACAACCGAAAGAGGAGCTTTGATTAATACCACAGGCAAAGCAGAACTTAGAATAATGCTTAAATTTATTACTAACAAAATAAAACCTAAAACTAAGAAATAAAAGCAGCACCCCTTGGTCTGTCCATGTGCCCTCCTTCTGATGATGTGGGGGACAGGGAAATGGAAGGTTTACAGTCAGTTGTTGTTTGGTCAGCCATTTGCAGATGTAAGTTCAAACCTTAAACAGCAGTTCTGTCTCAAGGGGCTTTCCTGTGGGCTGCAAAAGGGACAGCTCACTTCAGCACAGTTGTCACCACGGTCACAGGGGAATCACAACTCTGAGTCCTTCCCCTGCGCTCCATAGGGTTCCCCCCACGAGAGAGAGAAATCCTGTGCATGAGGTGCAGTCTCTCATGAAAAGCTGGCTGTACCTACTTAGTATGGGTCTCTCCCTCCAGAGGGTCTTGGTTGCAAATCTCTGCAAGGCTCTACTCCACCTTGGGGGCCTCTTGCTAAAGTGTGGACCTCTCCCTCCATGGGTCTCAGCTGCCAGTCTCTGCAGGACCTCTGCTCCATCTTGGGGGCCTCCCATGAGGTAACAGCTTCTTTCATGCCTCCCCCTGCACCAGCAGGGGGGTCTTTGCACCCCAATGGATCCCATGGGCTTCGGGGCGACAACTCATAATCACCATGGTCATCACCACCATATTCAGGGAATAATAGCTTTAAGTCCTCTCCCTGATCCGTGGAGTCTATCACCCTCCTTCTCCTTTTCTCCTCCTGCACCGACCTTGACGTCTGCATTGTGATGTTGTTAACCCATGGCTGCCAATTTCTAACTGTGCAACAACTTCTTAAATATGTTTTCAAGCAGCAGCGTAACATAATGGTTCAAAAGCAGGAAGTTTTCCTCAGAGCTGGCCCTCATTGGCTCTGCTCTATGGAATGGAGGGAAACTTCCAGAGGCTTCCAACAGAAGCCAATCTTCCTCTTATAAAAAAAAAACCTAATCAGAGAAACCCATGACAAAGGCAAAATTAAAGACTTGTAATCACAGTCTATTTGTATCTGAAAACAAGCCTCTTTCCAATCACATCAGAATTTTGTGAAGTTCGATTTTGAGAGCTTTGAAAAATCAACATCAGATAGCTTTGTAGCAGTGAATTTTACTGTAACTTACATTCTTTAATGCTTCAGCTAACAGAGTCAACAACCAGATGCAGCATTTCGTGCAGAATTAGAGGCATATAGTCTTCTGAAGACAGAGTTTGTGTCTCAGTAATGATGGGCAGGGTACTTGGCAGTGTCCACAGGCAGTTCAGAGGCCTATACCCAGTGTGAGCTCCCACAGGAGGGTGAGAAACCACAGTTCAGAGGAACCTCTGGTACCTCTTGCTGGGAACACAGGCAGAAATCTGCACTTGGAGGCAAGAGCCTGAACCTCCAAGCTGCATCAAGAAAGAGGAGACAGCTTCTATGGTTTTTAGACTGGGAAATGGAGACCATTAGGCTGAGACAATATAGGCCATGATCTTGTGAACTCTGGCACTAATACAATGGTTTCTATTCCACCTACAGCTGTGACTTACAGAGCAGGTTTGGGGATCCAGCACAGGCAAGGACAGGGACTCCTACCCAACAAAGACTGGGAGCCTGTGCCTGAGACCCCTGGATGCAGTGGCAGGATAGAGCAAAAAATGGTGATAGGAAACTATATGCTGTGATGATGCAGTCTGCTAAACTGACTCACTCTATTAACAGGGGACATTGGTTGAGGGTTTTGGTCCAGAACATCTTGGATGGGCTGACAAGGTTTGTTCAGTTTGACAATTGGTCAGACTATCAGGCCACATTTCTTCTCTGTAGAGGCACTGGCAATAATCTGGGAGATTAGGACTTTGTAAGTAGTAAACTATCTCCAGGGAATAAGAAGGGGTGGTGCCTGGTGACTTTTGCCTGGTCTTGCTGGTGAATGGGCAAAGCTTGCAAAGAAGTGGATGAATCTCAGAAGACAAAAACTGGTTGTACATTTGTTGTTGGCAATAGGTTTTCATGACCGTGTGACCTTTTGTGAGTATTTCTTGGAAGAGAAGGGATTCACCTAACGTAATAGGGAAAATTGTCTTTATTATCAAACTGGGCAACCTCAAAAGTATTGATCTATGAACAAGAAGGAAGGGAAAGAATGGTCAACAATCCAATGAAAAAGCAGTGAACCAAGTTGTCAAACAAAACATGAGAGATGATACAAACACTAAGGACTTCAATAGCTGGACTCCTGAGGCAAGTTCTTTGGGAAGGAAAGTAAGATGGGAGGGTTGCCCTTCATGCAGGAGAACAGGATTTATGAAGCTCTTTCTCTGTTTGAGTGATGGGCCAGCCAAACTAGTGGGCAGACCAAACTGGGAGGTAGCATGGTAAGTGCCTGCTACATGCTATCTTTATGAACAACAAGCAGATGACACCTTCTTCAGATAATTTTACATTCATAAGGCCTTGTCTTAATGAGAGAATTAACTCACCCCAGTGTATGTTGCAGGGACAACACAGGAGGGAACAAGTAATTCAGGAGGTTTCTGAAGTGCATTGCCAACAGCTTCTTGACACAGCCAATCAAGGTGAGATGAACGGCTGGACCTAGAACACAGCTGGAAGAAAGGAAAGGTTCCTCCTGTCTCCAAGAGAGCAAACAGAAATTTCTGAGAAACTACAGGCCAGTCAGCCTCATTCTGGTCCAGAGAATCTTGTTCACACAGAAAGTTACTTTCTTCTCCTCTGTTTAATTTTTAGTTTGTTTAGTAAAAATTTGAAAATACAATGAATATAATTTTTATGTAATCTACATGGTTTAACCTTTAACATTTTTTAAATCACTCAGTGGTTTGTGCAGAAGGTATTTGGAAATTGAAAAGTACTCTTGAATCAGTTTAATATCTTGCCAAAAATGAAAAAGCCCTGGAAATTTATATCTATACATAAGCCCATATTTGCTTTCTTTCATTCTTTTGTAAATTCATCTTGACAGTACTTAAGGAATGGTGAAGTCATGTTAAGCTGTTAGCTTTTTTTCTTTGATGATATCCGTATTATTTCAAGCTCAAGTTTTCTTGCCTAGTAATTTTACTAAATATCAAGCACTAGAAGACTTTAACAACTCTATCAGGAAATCAGAGAAAATCAGAGTACCTGTATTAGTCCATTGTGTTGACATAATTGGATCTCTTGCCCTCTGCCTCCACTGAGTGAAACATTTGTATTGACTCACAGGTCAAGTATCCATTAAAACAGTGATAAATCATTCGCCATCCTTACCCTCATCCATGGAAGTACAGAAGCTTCAAAGTAATGACTGCCGTTCAATGATTTAGTGGGCTTTTCTGTCTCACATAATGAGACAGAAATCTTGGGTAGTTAATTAAGGCACTGTATATTTGAACAGCATCATAAAAAGTCAGTGAATCAGTTGACACAAATCAAGGCATGAATCCAAGAAACTGCAGGTGGGATGAAGTGCACAGAGCCTATCAAAGCTCATCACATTTGAAAGTCAAAGACACAAATTCCTCAGTTAGAAAATTCAAAATTATGTGTGCTTCTCTTTTCCTTGACCTTTATTATCTTTTTCTGTACAGCATATAAGAGCTATGTGTATTGACTGCAATTTATACATAGAAGTGCAAACATGTTTTTATGTTGTTTATATAAACAGTTATTAACTGTATCCCACCACCTTTCTATTGCAATAATTCTCTGTAATTATTTTCTTTACATTTTCTCTGAGAAGTAGTTCTTGTCTCAGCAGATTTTGTCAACCTTTTTGCATTTCTTTAATAGACACAAAATGAACTTCTTGTAAGGTAGAATTTATCCACATGTTAGAGGAGAGGAAGACTCCCTATAAGATGTTCACTCTTCAGTGAGCAAAAAATCCCTGCTGAGTTTATTTCCTTTATATTTTCAGAGAGCAGCTTTTAGGTGCTTATGTTGTGGGCATTTTTTTATAGGAAATTCAATGGGAACAAATATTTCATCTCTGGTGTCTCATTCTTACTTTGCTAAAGTTTCCCTAGATCTTTGAGATACCCCCCTATGTCCTACCCTATCTGTCTTGGGATAAAAATAGACTTCACTAGAAGCACTGTTTGGATTTGGGAGTCTCCCAAATCCTATAGAGCTCTCACTCACTCTATCTATCACTGAATCCTCTATTAGAATTTGCTATAAAAAATATGTGATGAAGAAAGTAAAGGCAGCTCCTTTTTTGAAAGCAACTCCTGAAATCGACCACTTCTTCTCAATCTCACACACTAAACCATGACAGTGAACTCCATCACCTGCTCATGATGTACTGTTTCAAGGGAGTCGAGGAAAAGCACTGTCATGATAGTGCTGTCACTCAAATATTTACTGGAGGGAATGAAGCTCCTTCTGACATAAGGGAATTCAGTTCTCTGGTTTTATACCAGAGAATCTGTCTATTCTATTATAAGCCTAAGAATTAGAAAACTGAAGATAAGCAATAATTTTGCTTCTATTGGATCAGATATTTTTCCACAAATGGGACAATTTCCTAAGTATAAATCAAATATTCTGATTTATTTTTTGATTCTGCATTTAGTAATTAAAAAAAGTGTAATCCATTTACCTTAATGTTAAGGTGATATTCATCAGCCATTAAAACATTCTGTACCTCTGTCCTTCTTTAGTCATTGCTGTGCCCCCTACAACCATGATCTGATGTGGTGGGCCAGCTTATTTAACTCTAAAATAACACTCAGTAGTATTCAGGATTATCTTTAGATCATTCCCAGGTGGATTGTGAGAGTTTTAAGGTCTTAAGTTCACATCTGTTCTTTAAATGAAATTTTTATATCTGATTTTCTTTTCCCTTTTAAAGTTCACAATAACTGTTTTTTGTACTAAAACATGTTCTTAATTTTTGTGCTGAAGAGATTTCATAATTTTTTTCTCTTATGTCATACATATATTTTTGGCAACTAGATTTTTTCGAATTGCAAACATAAACATATTTTGGTTTCTGACAGTAAATAGGATAGAATAAAGAAAATTCATAGGCCTGATTTCTAGTGGGCAAAAAACCAAACTAAATCTAAACCCTACTAGTCCTTGAAAGATGCATCTTGAGTATATTAGTTAAGAAGTTAGAAAATTCATCATGCATACTGTATAATGGAAACAATAATTATTTGTCACTTTTTATAGTACAATGCCTTTTTTTCACATCAGCATGAGGTCATTACAAGATCACTAAAATAAAATGAAAACAGGACAGTCTTACACTAGCTAAAGATTCTCAGGCTGATTGTTTTCTCTGCATTTTCTTTAGAGTAACCTTTTGTCTTTCTGCTGCCATTTACTGAAAATGAAAGATTTAATCTATTCCTTCAAAATTTCAAGAACACACTGAAACCATAATTCAGATTTTGTTCCATAAAAATAATTGTATGTTTCTATTTCATATTCATTTAAATATACTGGAATTATACCCTTCTTTTTTAATTTTTGTTGACAGTATATTATAAATACAATGAAAATTGCCACAGAGATTTTTTTAATAATGCAAATATCACTTTCTCTACAAACCTTCAAACAAAAAGTAGCAGTGAGCATGGAGTTAGCACTGACAATAGTTAGGAAGTACGACTAAGAAATAGCTTTCCATGCTTCTACTAGAAGAGAATTTTTCTTATTTTCTTATTATTGATTTTATTTCAACAGATAAACAAACCTAATTCTTCCATCATTTCAACACAGTGGACACCTGTTTCCCAAGGGTTTCCCTAGATGTATTTTTTTTAACATGTGTTACGCTCATAGTTTCCCTTTTAATCAAAAATTGACCACATTTAATTTTTCACACATTTAATTCCTTGAAAAATATATAAAAGAAGGGTCCTTCTACACTGTGGGACATCAGAGTATGATAGTAAATATGGGTCCTTTGCCAGTACCCAACAGAAAGCCAACTTGCTAAGTTATCTAGCCTGGAATTTTTTATTTCCATGGTTTGTTCAGATGTTGGTTTGGGGCTATTTTAAACTTTTTTGACACGAGTTCTGAAGTGTAGTATACATTATAGGTTGATTTGATATGAATAGAATGGGTTTTTTTATATATATACTACTCTTATTTTTAATTTTTTTAAAGATAAATAGAAGGAAACCATTTTTTTATTTTATTTTTTTATTTCACCTTGTTAATTGCAGAGGAAGTTTGCTTGTTTTTTCTTTTTGTTTTATTTGGAGTGCTGTATTCTTCAACACTGGAAACGCATATTTCAAGCCAAAAACTAAATAAAAGCTGAAACATTCAAATTCCTAATATAAGAGTTCTGTAAAAAGGCATAAACTATATATTCAAGTGAAAACATTCCAACTGTAATTTAAGAAAACACGGATGTTCAGCAGGAGAGATAAATAGCATGTATTGCAATAGATTTCATTAACTGAACCATGGGGTATCCAGAAATAAAGCATTCATGAATTTCAGATTCTATATGTAGCCTAGAGTAAGTTCTCAAATTATATGCACTCTAGATTAAAGAGATCACATTAAAATTTACATTAAAAAATACTCAGAAGATTTGCTGCCTTTTATGTAGCTTTTTAGAAATCAAATGTAGTTCAATTCGATTTAGGTGTTACAGATTAGAAGTTAAAATTACAGCAGTTCTTAGAGGTTTGATTTCCATTCTGCCGTGTTTATTACAGATACAAGATTAAAAAACAAAAAGAAAAAACATAACATTTTATATTTACTATGCTCATCACTGCCATTTTAAAATACATAATTAAGAGGGTTACTCTGTCATGACTCCCGTGTCATGGTCCAGTTGATACTTTGTGCACAGGTATAGAAAATGTCCAGCTTCAATCTTTGTCAGATAACTTTCATTAGTATCTTTTGCTTTATAACTCAGTGTTAGTAAAGCCCTAACCTTGAGGATTGCCAATATATTATATACTAAAATAATTTATTTATATATAAAAAATGTTATTGTAGAATTATGTTAACACAGACATCTTGAATTATTAATTTCAAAAAGACCACTACACTTTAAGTAAATGTCATCAAATTTTGTCAACTTCTTGCTTAGGCACATACAGGAAACAATGAATATGAAGAAAATGTTGCCTGGTTACTTTCTGTTTCCCTTTCCTGCATACTGTAATTTCTCAATTAAAAAATAGGCGAAGAAGGAAATGTATTGTGTAATGTGAATGAAATAAAGTATCAGATCAACTAGGCAATTTATGGTGCCTTTTCCTAATAAGAAGCAGAAAGACCATTTAAAGGTGTTGCTGCTGTGAAGAATATTTATGAATCAGCATGTCAGCTGATTTTAAGCCACGGAGTCCAGGATCAGCAAAACATGTCCTAGTCTTGCCATAAAAGATAATTTACTTTGTTGCATTTTTTTTCTGGAGAAGTTTTGCAAGAGTTAATACACCTGACTGGTGTTTTAATTGGCTGGTCTCTTTAACTACCATAACAATTGACTTCAGCAATTGGCCAAATTCTATCTGAACTAATTATAGCCTAGAGAAATTACCTTTCTTGTTTTGATAAGGCAATATTTTCTTTAATTGCTTCTCCTAGATTTTGTGTTAATGCCAATGTAAAATATATTTTTATTGTCACTATTTGTCACTTTATTTCCAAAGGTCCTGTGGGGAATAAATTGTTCCTGTTAAACATCATTTGAAATATAAAATTAATAACAATTAACGAATGTAAGATGCAATATATCTAATATGAAAACTGTTATAGCAGACTTTTTGTTGCCACTGTGATAAAGAAGCAGGCATAAGTTACTGTCCTATCATTTCTATACGACACTACTTATCAGTATTGTCAGTATGATTCTTGTGAGTCCTCCATCTGGTCACCTACATTGTTTTTGTCTTATGCTATTGCAATGGCTCTGGGGTAGTGCTAGCATTTTCAGTCTTTATATTTGAAGATCACCCAGTACAATATAAAAAAGGTTGATTATTCCACAGTCCTACTGAAGATGCAGCTGTGCCACATGATTGTTCCTGCAGAACAATTTTCAGAAACACCAAAACGATGAATAATGAGGAGACAAGCCCAAATAAATGTCTAGATGTGTTCTAACTAAATGTCAGATTTTGACATTGTTTTGCTGTACCCACTTCCACATTATCAATATGTGCCTAAACATTGTAAATCCAATTTCAAACCAACAAAATTAGAATGCCAAACATTCTGAAATTGCACTTCAAGTTTAGAAGGTAGTCCTTCTCCAGCTGAGTTATATGTTAGTCACCATTCAGTTTAATAAATTTGAGTGTCACTGAAAAACACATGTAATATTGTAGTCCCCTTTTTTTGGCCAGGAATTGAATAGCACTCTCCGTTAAAAAAAAACTCACAACCTTCTATGCTGCTTTTCAAGTCTTTTGCAAAAGTTATGCATACTTTAGTGCTACTTTTCCTATAAAGGGCAATGAAAAAATTAAGCAGAATATAAATTCCTTTATGTGCAAATGAAACATGTGGGCCTCATTTCATGTTTTGCTATGAAATTTTAGATGCTTCATGATAAAGTATATGTTCAAAAAATATGCAGTTCTTAATAAGAAAGAAAGAGAGATATAAATATGTGACATATTGTACTTATTGTTTACCAATTAAAATTGAGTAGTGCCATTGTAATTGGCTTTATATTTTGTGCACAGTGTTTAATATGTTTTATCTTAAATAATGACATTACATTCTCTTTCTTTGTAATCTATGGTTATATAATAAAAAAGTATAAAATATTCCTAAAAATATGGTAGTGCACAAATTCTGCCAGAAACTGGGTTTAGAAAATGTATTGTGTTAATATATTACATAGATTGAAATTACTCTTCTGCTCCCTAGTTAATCCTAATCACTACATTCATAAACTACATAATATTTGAATCAAAGAAAATTAAATTTATAACTAATTCAATTTCTTCTACACCATACAGTATGTTTAAATTAAGATTATTTCTACTTAATAATATATATATATTTAGACTTCTTAATAAATCATTGTTTTCCTTACTTTCAGGTAAATAGAAGTTCATAGTACTCAAAATATATTAGATTTAGCATTTTTAAGGAAAGGTGGGTAATAGCAATGGCAGTAATGTTTACAAGAAATATACAATTACTTCTCTTTCTATGAGCAAACTAAAGGCCATCTATGCAGTATCTTGCCTAAGAAAGTTCATGCAATTGTGCTTCTGGTACAAAAGACAGTTAGGCTGTTCCATGTTCACATATGGTAGATTAGTTTCCTTCTTATTTTTAAAATTATTTTTTTTTTTACTTCAATGTTTAAAATAAAAATTAATTTTTCAATGACAGTTCTAGTTATTCTTACCAAGCATCAAAGAGCCAGGTCATGCTGGAAGTGAATGTAGTGAAACTTGGCTGGTGTAAAAGTCCTTCGCTTTCCACAGAAAGTAGGTTTGTTTGCCATTCTTCTGAACAGTTTATATAAATCCTGTTTTCTTATGAAGCTTGAGCCATAAGAAGTCACCAATCTCTACTACATCCAGCAACGAGCATAACTCTGAGTTGTTACTCTGTTGTACAGTCACTTATGTATCTGAGTACCCTGTGGTAAACCTCAGGAAGTTCAAAGAATTTTGCAGGTGAATCCCTCAGTATCCCTTAAAGATAACATATGCAAAGTGATCTACTGCACTTCAGTCATTCATGGAAGGCAAGGAATAACACAGGTCTTTCATCAAAATTTTCACGCAAAATTTCAGCTGTTAGCAGCATCTATTCATACTGCCATCCAGAATTTATATAGGGCTAGCAAGTGTTTTATGAAAAATTGCGCGTTGACAAGGACAAGGTGAAGAGAATGTGCTCATTCTGGTTTTTCTGAGTCATATATATGATGCATATATATTTCAAGCTGGTTTTAGAACTTACTCATTAAATTTTTCTTTTGCTTTTCTATGCAAGAGCGAGTCTTACAATCCATACAACTAAAAAATAATATACAATCTTTCATTATTTTCTGTTTAATATATGTGTTGGTAATTGGGCAAGGTACAAATGGCTGCTTGATAGAACTTACTGCAAGGCATAAGGGAAATGTCAAATTTTCTTAGGCACTAGGTTTCTGTCTTTCTGTGGAATGCTCACTATTCTAAATTATAATTTCACATTGACTCCCATTAAGAGATATGAACAGTATTGTACTGTTAAAAAGTGAAGAAAATTAAGATAAAATAGCAGTATTTTATTTCTCCAATGATGCACATTCCAGGTATCTATTCATCTATGCAAACACGTTTTCACATTAGTGCTACAATTTGACAAGATCATTTTTCACTTCTTGATATTTTGCTTTCCCATTCTTTGAGATATACCAGTGCATCAGCTGTTGTTTCAGCTGTGTTCCAATACCTGGCCATATGTGCACTACATGCTTGTTTTGTGAGAAATAAACCTTCAGAAGGTAAGTTCAGCTTGCTATTGCAAAGCCATATGCAAGTGCAGTCTGAAATTATAATAAAATATTGTGTGGTAGTAACAGAGGATGAGTGCAGAGGAAATTTTCAATAGTAGTAGTATCAGCTTTCAGTAACAACCGGTTCAGACTAGATGGCCATCAGCTATTATTCACTTATATTCTAGTTAAATGTAAATAATACCTAAAGTAGAAAGTCTGACCATTCGAATTCTAAGTCCAGCCCATAAGCAGGATTATTATTTTTTATGAGAGTCATATCATAGAATATATTATCAAACTGTAATTTTTGCTTCCATATCTCCCATCTATTTTTCTATTGCAAGCTTCTTAAAAGTCTTTCCTTTACAAATTAGAGTTGGCTTGATTTTTGATAACTGATTATTACAAATGGAAGTGGCTACCTCATTTCTTCCTTTTGGCAGCATGTGTAGCTCAGTTATAAATCTGTGTTTTATATACCTATAGCTATACCTACAGCTATACTTATACCTATAGTTACAGCTATAGCTATACCTATATATGTATATGCACACATAACTATGATAAATGCCTCTGGAGTTGTTTTAATTTAAAAAATTATTTCTTAAAATAAAACTTTTTTTAAATTGATTTTTTTTGCAACAATCTGATGCAAACAATGTCCAGATCTCTGGAAAGATTTTTGTTTTCTTAAAATAACTTCATATATCATACCTCTGT
Organism: Campylorhamphus procurvoides; assembly: GCA_013396655.1. Classification (NCBI taxonomy): domain Eukaryota; kingdom Metazoa; phylum Chordata; class Aves; order Passeriformes; family Dendrocolaptidae; genus Campylorhamphus; species Campylorhamphus procurvoides. The sequence goes on from WBMV01008169.1 coordinate 48,698, forward strand.
ATTTTAATTTGGGTTCATTTTGTGCTGGAGATAGTGAAGAGCATAAGCAAAAAAGGTCTTCTAATCTTTATTTTAGCCTATTTGCTTAAAATTATACAAACTTTCATTGAAATACAATGCAGTTAGCTACCTACATATTTTTTCCAGAAAACAAATTAGTAGTGTTCCTCTATGACAAGACACAAGTCTGAAGCAGCCTATATTTATTGATTTGTCCGACCTTAATTCCAGACACCTGTTTTGGCAATTCTAGATATTCCATTCTCAGCAGGATACAGATGCCAGAAGAAATTTATTACTGCCTAGTTTATATTCATGTTTTCATATAAAGTCCATGATATTAAGTGTTTTGGCTGTGTCTCCCAAATGTTTACCCTTCTGATGAGTCTGCTTGGAGCTGTGGTATTTCCTCACAGCTTTCCTCTTCTAGATTTAACGAGATGTGTAGTACGTTCTTTGAAGGCAGACTGTGAGCTCTTCTGTCCATCTTAAAAACTCTTTTCAGTTTGTCTTTTATGTAGCTTTAGCATCTTTTTAGTACAAATGGCGACATTTATGCTTTTAGACAGGTAAAAGTGTGATTTTTAGAGCAACATGGTGGATGAATATTTATCATAACTCATAACTTTCTTTCTTTTCCATTCTACTTTGCCATAGCATAAACAAAGTAGAAGGTCTCAGTTGGAATTTTGTAGCAATGAATTTTGTTATAAGCACCAAGAAGAAAAAGAGGATCTACTTAGAACATTAGCTCCTTCTCCTGAGAAAACCAAGCAACATTCTGATTCTTTATTCAGCTTTGCTATTTCAGTATCTCAGACTTCCTTGCTTTTTTGCAGTAACTGAACTTAATGAATTTTTATCTGCAAATACTTTCTCTCTTCCAAGTTCGTCTCAATATTTAAAACAATGCTTTTAGAAACCTGTTAAATTTTGCTAACATCTCCAGCATAAAAAAAAAAAAATAAGTCAACTGTGCAACTAAAACTCATCTAAAATTAATAGTTTTACTAAATTAAATAAAGGGAGATAAATATCTAGAAAAAGCCTCAAGTTTCAATGACTTATCAATAGATAAACATTATACTTTTCTACTGATATTTTCCTTGTTTGGTTTTCTGCAACCAAAATAAACATGCATATGATATTCCAAAAATGCCTCAGCACAGGTTCTTGGGTAGCTAGAAGGCCTGTTTAACACTTTAGTTAGAAGATAATAGTATTTTTAAACAGGCAATGACCTAGATATTATAATTTATATTCTGGCAGTTCTCCAAATGTTGATGTTATTTATATCTGATATTTAAAATATTAAAACAGCAGGTTGATACTACCAAAACTACTGGGATTTTAGCTCACGTTTTTGTAATCACCAGTTATAAAAGTCTCTCTTTTTATAAAAGGCCAGACTACACATGAAAACTTTTTATTTAGCCAAATGTTAACCAGGCTGAACTTTCCCAGTATTTTTTACAGTTCAATAGAAAACACATACACAAAACAAAATGCAATGAATCAACCAACAAAAAAAACCCTAAATGTTGTTTTAAATTGATTGTTCTTATGTTTGTTTCTTATATTAAAGAACTCAGCAGTATTTTCCTTTTTTTAAACATTTATTTATATTAATAATATTTCCACATGCATTTGTATACAAGAGATAAAAATGACAAAGCAAATGTAAAGCAAATACTTTTTCAGGTGAAGTTTTGAAAAAATCAAATCAATAATTTTGTATTAAGCAACCATTATGTTCTTCACAATCCCTAGTAACAAGAAATGTTGTTCTCTTTGATGCAATAAGTCCTGAGAAATCAGTAAGACTACACAAGACAAGTGGTTGTGTGACCAAGGATAGTATTTTCAGTGGAGGGTATTAGATTTATAAGTGATGAGCTGAATCATATGGTATGTGCATTAGATTTATAAATGATGTGCTGAATCATATGGTAAGTGACTATCCATGACTAGAATAAAACAGCATATTTCAGCTGGCATACTATCACAAGTATTAATTAATGACATTAATTGAATATCTGTTGTGTTGTATTTTTTGAAAGGACCCATTGGAGGAAAGACCAACTAAAAATATGTAATATTTTCCCAGCACTATATTCTGAAATCTTTCAATGTATTCCATGTCTTGTGTTTGATTGCCTCTTTAATGACTACCATCTGGGAAAAAAACAACCAAACAAACATACAAACAAAAAAAAGCCACCCAAAAAACACAGTGTAAAACTTGATTTACACTCACTGCATTACATCATGTTGACTTGTCTCCATATCTGGAGATGATGAGTTAGGTAATATAAAAATGTCTTGGTGGTTAAATATGTCATAAAAAGTCAGAATAAAATATAAAATTTGCAATGCAATCTATTCCAAACTCACTAAAATGTATTTTTAAATAACTTTGAAAAAACCAGTAAATTTAAAATCTATTTAGGAATAAAAGAGTTATAGAAGAAATTAATTTAGAAAAAATTAACTGAGAACAAATTAAAACTAAAGTTAACTGCAATTACATGTAGAATGTAATTGTCATCACATGAAGAAAGGTAATGATGGAGTAATGCACCAAGTGATCTTATTTCTTGTGTAGAAGAAATATGGCTAAAACATCCACTTCTTGAAGTCTCACTCAAATTGTAATAATTAAAGGTCAAAAGAACATACATATTTTGAAGTCAAGAAAGCAAACTGACACTATAGACCTGGAGTCAAACATGAGTACAATATGATAGAGCAGAACCAGTGTTCCAAAGGTCTTTATACCTCCTTAGTTAACCACAGGATTTACATGGTTTCTAATTCCATCAAGCAGAGCAGATTACTAGTTTTGTGACCCAAGTATTGAACTGAAGGCAGGAAGCATGCAAAATGGGATCATCTTAGGCCTTATATTATCTAGAAAACTAAAATTTCGATCTTAAAAAAAAAAAATCCAGAATCTTAGTCTACTCTCATAGGCAATGAAGCTCTCATAGGCAATACTCAAATGACAGAGTAGATGCAGAAACAAAACTGTGCCTGGAAAGGCTTGGAAGGACACATTTTCTTCTGAAGTTGTTTCATTAACTTAATGATCCACAACAAAAGTTCTGTGAATAGCTAGAATGGGAAAACATTTGAGAAAAGATAGCCATTATGTGCAAGAAAAATTAAAAAAACCCAAGCATTCACTTGAATTAAGTCTTACTTCTGTGGGTTTTGTCTCTGGTTTTCTGACTGATCAGAATAAACATGAAGTACAGTTCTATGCAGAGAAAAGAGGAGTAAGACCAGGTCTCCATCAACTAAGTCAAGAAAAATACGTGCTGTAGAGGGAAAGCAGGGAGGAAACCCACTGACTTGTTGAGAAGAAATTCTCTCCCTTGTGGTAGCCCAATATTTCTACAAAAAGAAGAAAGTTTTAAATGTGGCACTTGACACTTTACTTGATATTTCAGTGACTGTAATTCTTGCTGTGTAGTGATACACAGATAATGATCCTACCTTAGTAGTGTATGGTATGGTACCTGTTATGTGTCACTGCCAAGAGCTTTCCACCAATAACTTCATTATCAGAGAATCTTGAAAAGGTATGGGTTGGAATAATATCATCTCATCTCTTAATAATATCATCTCTTAAATATCATCTAATTTCAACTTCACTTTCATGGGCAGGGACAAATTCCACTAGATCAGCCTCTTAAGAGCCCCATGCAGCCTGACCTTGAACACTCTAAGGGTAGGGAGTACACAAGTATTCTGGGCAACCTGTTCCACTGGCTCATCAACCTCACAGTAATGAATTTCTTCCTGATACCTAACCTAAACACACCCTCCTTCAACTTAAGGTCATTCCCTCTTGTCCTATTGCTACACTTCCTCATGAAAAGTACCTCTTTGGACTTCTTTTAGGCTCCCTTTAGGTATTAGAAGGCCTCCTCCACGCTGAACAGCCCCAGCTCTCTCTTCACAGGAGAGGTGATCCAGCTTTATGTTTATACTTTCTTCTCCAACAGGAAAATATCTTTGTTCTGTTGAGGGTCTCAGACATGGTACTCTGAAGAGGGCTCACAAGAGCAAGTCACTCTATGAGGGGATGTAGTATTAACTTCAGCTTAGGGGTCT